>PVJS01021170.1:0-31792 GCA_004027185.1 Glis glis
CTCTCACTGCAAGCATGGGTCTCCGCATTCTCCACTTGGGCTGTCCCTATGTCTCTCTCTGTCTACACCTATGGCATGTGTCACCAGCAAGGGGCCCCAGGCTTGTGTCTCTCTTTGCCTACAGAAGTAGTGGTTGTTGCTTTGCCCTGATTCTGTGCAAACATGGAACTCCACATTTTCCACAGAGAGGGCTGGTTTGGTCCAATTTTCCTCAGCTACCACAGCTGTATGTCCTGTGGCGATCCCCGGGGACTCTATAAAGGTGCTGCGACCCACGGGCTGCAAGTCTGTCCCATCCAAATATCGCCAGGGACTGTCTGCTTATCCACGCATCTACCGCATCCCACAGCAGACCCCACTCCCACCTCTGCCGGGGTAATCCTTATCGTCTCTGACCCCGCGAGTCCCTGTGGCCCAGCTGGGTGGTCTCCCCCTGGGGCAGCTTGTTGACTTACGGTCTCTTTAAGCGCTGCTCTTAATCTCTGGGGGGGAGGGCTCAGGCACTGCCGCAGGTTCTGTTCAGGCCTATGGGCCCTGGGGACTCTGCCGAATGTGGATCGAACTGCTGCTTGCTTTTGTCACTGATGCTCTGCAGTGCTCATTTTAGAAGACCTCCTGGCTTCCTTGTTGGTGGCCTGCAGAAGCCGCAATGCTGGTTGCTGTCGGCGCAGTCTGATCAAGATGGCACCACTGCCACTTTTGCCGATGCAGCAGTTTGTGTCTGTGTCGCGTGTGGAGCAAGTCGCTCCTCGCCTTCACTGCTGCTATTCTGCAGCTGCTGGATGCACAGCAGGTCGCTGGCATCTCTGTTGGTCTTGTGTAGAAGCCACAATGCTGGTTGCCACCGGTAAGATCCTGCCAAGATGGCGCTGCTGCAGCTGCTCTCGCTGCCACCGTTTGGTGTGTTGCGTATGGAGGAGCCGCTGCTTGCTTTCATATCTGCTGATCTGCAGTTGAACTCACAGCAGGTCTCTGGCTTCTCTGCTGGCGGCGTGTTGAAGCTGCAATGCCGGTAGCGGCCGGCGCGGTCCGGCCAAGATGGCACAGCGACTATTCCTTAGGTAAGGCACTTGGAGCTTTTTACTTTCCTCTGTTTTGTCTTCTGGCTTTGATTTCATTGCGTTTCAAACTTTTCATTGTTTACTTCAAGTTTTTGTTGCTTTTCTTCTCCTGTGGAGAGGTTGCTTTCATGGCAATTGAGATCCAAGTCTCAGAGAGATCGTAGCATGGTATCTCCCTCGGTCGCCATCTTGGATCCTCCTATACAGGAGTTTTTAGAGTGTTTACTTTACTGTGTGCTACCATGGTATTTTGTTTAAAAATTTCCGAAGATCAAGATCTTATCTGACATTTCAAATCTGTACCTACAAAAATAAGAATAATCCCTAATATGTGACAGAAATCATTAAATGTTTAGTCACTAAATTTCAATTATTTGAGAACCATGCTATATACTTGGATCTTTTAAATTATTGCCTTCATAAGTTGTTTCTGTATTACTTTGTTTGCTTCTTAAATATTCCTTTAAAGTGACTTTGGGTGTTGAAAATAGTACAGATTTTGAAGTCTTCAAAGGAGTCTGTAAGGACAATTCATTCTCTCAACCTGGCAATAACCTACTTCAACACATAAACTTAGCATCTCTGCAAAGAGTAGAATTACAAAACCTAAGATATAATCCAGTAGTATTTAGTTTATTTACTAATCAGTGTTGAACATTTATTGACATCAGCACAAATATTTTCTTTGTTGTTTGAGCTCAGATCAAAGTGACATTGATTCAGCACATTTCTATCCTAACAGCTTTAAGCCAAATACTAAGGCACAGTTATGTTAAATTAAATTATGCTAATGATGAAATTTTTCCATAAAGACTGAGAATTAATGTCATATATTTGCATTATTAAATCAAATTAATTTCACTTAATAAAATAGGTTCTTCAATTTAGGGTAGCTGTTCTTATTTTAGCTGAAGGGGACATAATTACTGCATTATAATTATTATATTAGGACTTCTAATTTATTACTACAACTTAAGTACCTATTTAAATATGTGCTTATTTATGTGTACTAAAAAATTAATGGAAAAAATCAGTACATACAAAATAACTTCTAATGAATCCACAAATGCATTCATTTTTAAAAAGGCAGATTTTAGGACACATATTTAGCATTGAAATCAGTTATGCAAGCTTCTGTTTGTTTCAACTTTATTGTGGTATACTTGAAAAATGGTATATGTTCATGTTATGCAATGTAATGTTTGATATAGGCATATATTGTGAAATGATAACCACAAAAAAGCAAATCAACATACCTATTACCTCACATGGATACCTTGAGTAGAATTATCTTAGGAGTAATATCTTGAGACATTGAGTTCTATTCTCTTAGCAAATTTCAAGTATGCCTTATTGTTAGCCATATAAGCACTATGATATACATTAGAATTATTCATCTTTTAACTGCAAGTTGCTATCTTTTGACCAATATCTCCCCATTTTTCCTTTACTTCCCTGACCCCAATAACCAACATTCTACCTCATATTTCTAAGAGTTCATCATTTTTAGATTCAATGTATTAAGTAAATATCATTCAGTATCCATATTGTTGCTAATGGAAGGATTTCCTTCTTTTTAAGGATGAATAATATTTCATTATATATTATATGTAATGCATATTTAACACATACACATGTATATGCCACATTTTCTTTTTTATTGATGCATTATAATTATACATCATGATGAATTTCAGAGCATTAGAGTCATGCATACTCACAGTACTTGGTGAGCTTCCCCCAACCCTCACCCAGCTCCCCCTGCATCCCCATGAATGATATTAAGATTGGCTTTGAACATTTTGCATATGTACATCTTGTCCATTAAAGTGTTTCCTTCATCAGACCTCCCTCCCCCCACCCACCTCCCTCCCATAGGTCCCCTCCATCACTCTACTAGGGGTTCTCCTCTTTTGTCTGGAGTCCCTTTTGTATCCCAGTTTCTCTCTAGCTTCCTCATATGAGGAAAAACATCTGACCCTTCATTTCTTGTGACTGACTAATCTCACGTAGCATAATATTCTATAGTTCCACCCATTTTCCTGCAAATGATGTAATTTTGTTCTTCTTTATGGCTGAGTAGAATTCCATTGTATGTATATTCCATAATTTTGTGATTCATTCCTCTGTTGAAGGACACCTATGCTGGCTCTATGATTTAGCTATTGTGAATTGTGCTGCTATAATAAGTACACATACATTATTAAAATAGTTTCATTTCAGTCCCTTTGAGAAGATACACAGGAGTGATATAGCTGGCCATTGGTAGTTCCATTCCCAGTCTTCTGTGGAACCTCCATACTGATCTCCAATTAAACTAATTTGAATTAAACTAATTTGTAATTAATCAACAATGTATCAGAATTACTATTTCTTCACATTTTCTTCATCTATTTATCCATTGATAAACATTTAGTGTGATTCCATACCTTTGCTACTGTGAAGAATAATAACATGAGCACAGATATCACTTTGTGATTATGATCTTGTTTCCTTTGGATATGTACCGAGTAGTAGTATAGCTGGATCATATGGTTCTGTTTTTAATTTTTGAGAAACCTATTTTATGAAGCTTTCCATAATGGCTATACCAATTTACATTCTCACCTACAAAGTATAAGGATCCTTTTTTCTCCACACCCTTGCCAATACTTCTTGTCTTTGCCCTTTTTGCTAAAAGCTATTCTATCAGATATACAATGATACCTCATTGTGTTTTTTATTTACATTTCCCTAATCATTAGTGATCTTCATTGTCTTTTCATATATTTGTTGGCCTTATCTTTTTATATACATTTATTGGTACATTATAGTGTCACACCATCATGTAGTTCATAGTGATAGTGACATACATGCACACAGCACTTGGTGAGTTTTCCCCATGTTCCCTCCCCACTCCCCCTTACCCATACAAGATATTGAAATTGGCATTGGTACTATCACATATGTACATAATGTCAGTGGAAGTGTTTCCTTCATTAATTCTCCCTTACCTGGAGTATTTCTTCCATTATCTAAAGTCCCTCTTATATCCCAATTACTCCCTAACTTCTACATATGAGAGAAAATATATGATACTTCAGTTTCTGTGACTGGTTAATCTCACTTAACATAATGTTCTCCAGGTCCATCCATTTTCCTGTAATTGACATTATTTTGCTTTTTTTTATTGCTGAGTAGAATTCCATTGTGTGTATACCTAATGATTTTGTATTGATGGACACCTGGACTGGTTCCATAATTTGGATATTATGAATTGTTGTGCTATAAATATGGATACATCTTTATTACTATAAAATTCTGATTTCATTTCCTTTGGAAAGATATATAGAAGTGGTATAACTGGCTCCTTTGGTGGCTCCATTCCTAGTTTTCTGAGGATTACCACACTGATCCCCATAGTGGCTGCACTAATTTGCAATCCCACCAAGAGTGTAAAAGAATTCCTATTTCCCCACAACCTCACCAGCATTTTTATTTTTTTGACTTCTTGATGATTGGCATTCTAACTGGGGTTAGAAAGATGGAATTAAATCCCTACCTCTCACCCTGTACAAGAGTCAACTCAAGATGGATCAAAGACCTGGAAATTAGACCAGAGGCTTTTAAGTTACTAGAGGAGGGCATAGGTCAAGCACTCCAACATGTAGGCACAGGTAGAACTTCCTCAATAAGACCCCCAAAACTCAGGAAATTAAAACAAGAATTAATGAATGGGATGATGTTAAACTAAAAAGTTTCTGCTCATCAAAGGAAACCATCCAGAATCTAAAGAGAGAGCCTGCAGAATGGGAGATCTTTGCCATCTATTCCTCTGATAAAGGACTAATATCTAGAATATACAAATTACGTAAAAGACTAACACTAAGAAGACTAATTACCAAATCAAGAAATGGCAATTGAACTAAATAGACACTTCACAAAAGAAGAAATATAAATGGCCAATAAATACAGGAAAAAATGTTCAGCATTATTAGCAATCAAGGAGATGAAAATTAAAACTACACTGAGATTCCAATTCCATTCCCAATTAGAATGGCCTTGTCTTCTTTGGAAGACTTTGTATTCAGGTTCTTTGTTCAATTTTTAACTGGATTATTTGTAGTTTTGCTATTGACTTATAAAAGTTCTTTATATATTTTGGATATTAACCTCTTATCACATATATGGTTTACAAATATTTTCTCCCACTCTCTGGGTCACCTTTTCATTTTGTTGATCATTTCTTATGTTGTGAAGAAACTTTTTAGTTTGGTATGGTCTCACACATTTATTTTTGCTTTTGCTGCCTCTGCTTTTATTGCCATATTTGAAAAATCATTGCCACGATCAATATCATGGAAAATGTTCTCTATGCTTCTATTTTTCTTTGTTTTCATTGAGGTTTATTTCTGTGCATGGTGTAATATATGTATCCAATGTCACTTTTATTACATGTGGATATCCAGTTTTTCCCAAGACTATTTATTTATGACACCTTTGTCAAAGATTAAATGACCTTATGTGAGTGAGCTTTCTTCTGGTCTTTTAATTCTCTTCTTTTGGTCTTTGGGTCTGTTTTTATGCAAGTACCATACTGTTCTGATTACTATTATTTTAAAATATAATTTTAAATCAGGCAGTGTGATACTTCCAGCTTCATTCTAGCTCAAGACACTATTCAGTATCTTTTGTTGTCCACATCAATTGTGGGATTGTTTTCTTCTTTTTCTGTGAAAAATTCTACTGAAATTTGGATAGAGATTGCTTTGGCTCTGTGCATTGCTTTGTGTAGGATGAACATTTTGACAAAATTGGTTCCTGTGATACATGAACACAGGGTATTGTAATATTTTTGTATGTTAATTAGGTATCTTGTTATTTTATTGAATGTATTAGTTCTAACAGTTTCTATGTATGTACACTGCTAACATCATACTCAGTAGTAAGGAGTAAAAAACATTTCCTCAAAACTTGGAATATGACATGGAGGCCCATGGTTACCAATTCTACTCAACATGTACTGGAAGTTCTAGCCAGAGCAGTTGAAGGAAGGAAGGAAGGAAGGAAGGAAGGAAGGAAGGAAGGAAGGAAGGAAGGAAGGAAGGAAGGAAGGAAGGAAGGAAGGAAGGAAGGAAGGAAAGAAGGAAGGAAGGAAGGAAGGAAGGAAGGAAGGAAGGAAGGAAGGAAGGAAGGAAGGAAGGAAGGAAGGGAAAGAGAGAGAAAGAAGTATAAGGCTCTCATTCAGAAAGGAATATGCAAAATAGTTTGTTTGCAAATGAGATAATCTTACAGGTAGAAAGCCTTAAATATTCCACACATAAATATACACATATGCACATAAAAAACCCAGAATCTGTTAGAATAGGTAGGCTTCATTGCATTTGGTTCCAAGTGGGCACAGTTGTGTAGTGTCCAAATAGCTTCATTGGTCGTAATCAATGTCATTGATGGCTGAGGGCTCCTCAGTGGCTATTATGACTTGGGTCTTAAATGCCCCCCAAATCTCATGTGTTGAAAGCTTTGTCCCCAGTGCAACAGTGTTCAGAGGTGGGGCCTTTGTGAGTCAACTGGACCATGAAGGGTCTGAACTCCCAAATAGATTAACCCATTTATGGATTCATAACTTAATGGGCTATTGGGAGGTAGTGGAAACTTTAGTAGATGGGGCTTAGTTGGATAAAGTAGGTCACAGGGGCCTATCCTTGCAGGGTATGTTTTGACCCTGGCACTTCCATTCTCTCTCTCTCTCTCTCTCTCTCTCTCTCTCTCTCTCTCTTTCTCTCTCTCTCTCTCTCTCTCTGGTTCCTGGCTGCCATGAGGTGAGCAGCTTTGCTCTACCGTGCACTCTTCACCATGATGTTCTGCTTTGCCACACTCCTAAAAATGGTGGAGCCAGCTGACCATGAAGCAAAACCTCTGAAGTTTTGAGCCAAAATAAACCTTTCCTCCATTAAGCTGATTTTTGTAGAAATTTTTTCACAGTGTTGGAAAGCCATCTAACACAGTAGCTTAGGTGATAGGTGTTTGTGGGATGGTTCTGCATGTGGGATTCTACTATTTTAGGCAGGTCAGATTTGCCCACAGCACTGGGGATGGTGCATCTGACTGTGGGTGTGGGGTATCCCTCAGGTTCCTAGGGTTGGGACCACTCTGGCAGGTCCATTCAGGTGAGAGTGATTGGCATGGTTACCGATGTGGGGCATCTCTCAGTGGCAGGGGCAGGACCACTCCCTTGGGTGCATTTCAATTTATTGGCAGTAGTTGCAGGATACCTATAAGTGTCTGAAGACTGCACAGGAGCCTGGCTACATCATAGGCCTGAGTACAACACCCATCAATATCCAAGCTCTGCTTGGTTGCCTTTGTGGTGACTTGGAAGGGGGACATCCTGCTCAGGGAAGGCTGCCCAGTTGCTTCTTGGGAATGAGGGTGAGGGAGTGAGACTTCCCATCTTCTTCCTGGGGCAATGAGAGGGTGGGTAGGGCCACTGAGCTGCTTTTGAGGAGGGGAATACCAGAATAACTTTTTTATTAGAAATTGTCATTTTCAATTATAGGAAAATTTTTATAATATGCAATCCTGAAAATTTCAATAATTAATTCCAAAGTTTCCTTTTACTAAGAACATTCTATGGTTAGTTGCATGTATTTTATGCTCTTGACAAATTGGTTCTATTTAAAAGCCCAGAAAAGTTTAAAGTAACATACAATACCACTGTATTAGAGTGATTTGAGTTTCTTTAACATAAATTAAATTGACCTTGTCAAGTAAATTATACACCCAGGATATAAAAAAGTTTCTGTGCAATGTAGCTGACACACCTCTCAGGATGGCCTGTGCTCAGGACACGCAGAATGTTGATGCTGGGAAACATTCAGTATCACTTTGAAACTTTCATTTCTAGAAAATGTATTCCTTTCTCATGTTCTACATATCATACATAATTTTAGAATGACATTCATACACTTCCCTCTTTTATTAAATTTATTTTTAATTTTCAAATGATAATTATATGTATTTATGGGGTACAATGTGAAATGTTGATCTATAGATACATTGTACAATAGCTAATTAGCAATATCCATCACCTCACCAACTGATTCCTTTGTGGTCAGAATATTAAAAATATATTCTTTAAGCACATATGAAGTATACAATGAAGTATTATTAACTGTGGTCCCCAGGCCCGTGCAATACTGAAACATTTCTCCAATCTAACAAACTGGAGAACATTATTATATATGAAAAACTCAAGTATAGAAAGAAAAGTACTTAAATGTGCAATCTAAAAAAAAGAGATCTCATCAAAATAGAATAAAAAGCTGTTTACCAGAAGTTGGGGGACAATACGGGGTGGAGAAAAGGAGATGTTTATCGATGATTACCTTTCTTTTTCTTAATGCACATAGAGTTTCAGATGTTCTTTTGAATACAATGAAAATTAAAAGACTCTAAGCTCTTACACCTGACTACACAGTCCCCTTCTTTCTTTTTCTTTTTTTTAATTTATTTATTGGTGCATTGTAGTCATACATCTTGATGAGGTTCAGGGTGGTAGAAGTATAGATACACACATCCCTCATTTAGCCCTCCCCAATTCCCACCCCCTTCCCTTCTCCTGCTCAGCATATTGATTGTCTTTGATAAGTTTGTGTACCCACATCCTGTGCATGAGGGTGTTTTCCTCTCCCCCTCCCTCAGTTAGGTCGCCTTCTTTACTCATCTAAGGTTTCTCCTTTGTCTGGAGTTCCTTCTTTCTTTTTTCAAGCCTGGTTGTTCCTTTCTTCCCAGGTAGATGTATTCCTTATTTCCCTGTTCCGTCTTCATGCCCACACTAGACCCTGATCTGCACTCAGTAATGTTATATTACACTTATCACTGATCTCCCTTTTGAAATTTAGCTCAAAAATTTGTTTCTTCCACTAATCAATAGTGATCATAGTATCTTATTTGGTGAACCAATGAATGAAATTATCAGTCATGCAATTATTCCAGTAGTCATACAAATTTATTTAAAAAGTAAAGCCTTTCACTAATTTAATATATGATATCATTTATTTACATTTGCAAACATAATTTTTATGTTTCTCTAGGCTGCAATTTATATTTTTTATTTTTATTTTATTTTTTTGGTACCAGGGATTGAACCCAGGGGAGTTCTATCTTTGAGTTACAACCTCAGCCCTTTTTATTTTGAAGCAGAGTCTCACTAAGCCCCTGAGGCTAGCTTTCAAACTGAGATCCTCCTGCTTCAGCCTCTTACATACTGAGATTACAGGGATGTGCCACTATGCCCGGCTACTTGCTAAGAATCTTTCCTCAGCAACTTGCTAAGTTGCCCGGGGTCTCACTAAGTTGCTGAGGCCAGCATCAAACCTGTGATCCTCCTGTCTCTGCCTCCCAACTACTGGGATTATAAAAGTGCACCACCATACCCAGTTTAGGCTATAATTTAAATGTATATAAAGGCACAGATTAGAAATAAAAGATGCAGATAGAAACAGCTCATAAACACATAGAAGAGAATTTATAAAATGAATGAGAGAGGGAGGACTTTGAAATATCAATAAAATTTAGAACTATCTATAAACATTTGGAAGTGGGAAATTTCCAATGGAAATTTGTCCACCTATTACCTTTGAAACATTAAAAGGGCTAAATCATAGTTTTATGTACATATGTGTATGTGTTTGTGCCCATATCTTAGTGTTCAGAGTACATTTTAAGTAAAATTTATTATATTAATTTTAGTTATTTCTCTATTTTTGTGATCACTTAAATTTATGGTTTGTAATTTAAACAATAATGGAAGTGTTTTTATTTTTTACAGAGTAGTCAGGAATGGTGTTCTATATATTATATTAATGACATCTCAATAAATAAAAATCATATGAGAAAAAGTGGAATGAGTTTTATTCTTTCTCTTTACCTGATTATTTTTGACTAAAATTAACCTAGTTTCTTAGCAGAAATGAAATTAATCCTTTTATTATGAGAATACATTTGAGTTTGCTTAATAGGAAATAATAATTCTCTGCAGCTTTTTCAAGGGCTCAAATGAATAAACAATTAGTGTTTCAGTAATTCTATTTCATTATAAAATTCCCAATATGGCCTCATAGTGCCTAGTTTTTTTATAGTGTGAATATCTGCTAATATATTTGGAGAGGTAAATGATTGTATCCTGCATAACTTTTTAAAGGGGCAATCATTTCTCTTCTCCCTTGCTCTGAAGTTTCAACTCAGTCCCAGCTGTAGGATTCAGTATTTGCTTCAGTCCTTTCTGAGTACAATTCTTAATCCTTGGGCCATCTTCTTTATCTTAGGTATATTAGATCTGACCTAGGCAAATGTCCTTTTTTCTGAAGCTTTCTTATTTGGAGCTATTAGAAAGAGTACTCTTCACTCTTTTCTTGGGTTAATGGCATTATGGTTTATATTAACTGAGAAAGTCCAGTCACCATTTTCTTTTTCAAATAAAGCCACACAGAAAAAAGCAGAACCTCCGTCAGTGTCCCTTGTTCAAGCTGTTCCCGAAGCCAATAAGACCTGGGTATCCCATTTGCATAGCTGTTTGGGTTTCTTAGGGCTGCCTTCACAAATGACCATCATCTAGGCAATTTAAAACATCAGAGATTTATCGTCTCAGTTCTGGAGGTTCAGAAGTCTAAAGTCAAGGTGCAGTAGAGTTGGCTACTTCCAGCTAATCTAAAGAAGAATCCCGTCCATGTCTGTACTAGCTTCTGGTGGTTCCTCCAATCTTTGGTGTTGTTCTCCCTGTGTAGGTATTCCCATCTCATTTTCTTATAATGATGTTGATTTAGGGCTCATCCTAATCCAGAATGGCCTCATCATGTTTTTTTTTTTTTATTGGTAGTGGGGAGATTGAACCCAGGGGCATTCTACCTCAGAGCTGCCCTTTTTAAAATTTTATTTGGAAACAAGATCTCGCTCAGTTGCTGAGGCTGGCCTCAAACCTGCAATCAACTTTCTATCTCAACCTCCCAAGTACTGGGATTACAGGCATGTGTAACTATGTCCGGCTAGTACCTCAACTTAACTAATTATACCTGCAAACTCTATTTCCAAATAAGGTCACATCCACAGGTACTGGTTAGACTTGAAGTTTTTTTTTTTTGTTGTTGGTACTGGAGGTTGAACCCAGAGGCATTCTACCTCTGAGATACACCCCCAGCCCTCTTTTTTTTTTAATTTCAAGACAAGTTTTCACTAAGTTGCTGAGGGACCTCACTAAGTGCTGAGGCTGGTCTCAACCTGCAATCCTCATGTCTCAGCCTCCCAAGTACTGGGATTACAGGTGTGTGCCAACATGCCTGATTAGACTCGAAGTTTTGAAGGGTGCTTGCTATTTATTCAATACAGCATATTAACCATTAAGTTTCATTCTTTTTTCATATAGTTTAATTCAACTTTCTAAAACTTCAAGCAAAAAGTATAATAATCTACATTCAAAAGCCAAATCTTGAATTTTAAATAAATACTATATATATTTTCTTCTAGCTATCATCTATCTATCTATCTATCTATCTATCTATCTTTCTATCTTTCTATCTATCTATCATCTAGCTATAATCTAGCTATCCTTAGTATGGAATTAGTGCTTCATTGTATCATTCTTTTTTTTTCTGTTTCCTATATCCTAATGGTTAGTATTTGTTGTCATTAAAGCATTCTTGTACACTTTACAAATTAATTTATATAATAATTTGTCTATGATCTATATTAAATAAGATTTAGCTGAATCTGTGAGTTAGGTGAATTATCACAAATAAAACCCTTTCAGTGCAGTACATGGCTCATCCATACTTCTAAGTAGATTTTGCAGCTCATATTGAGATATCATACCAAAACAAAAACAAAAAGAAAGGAAAATGTTTATAATGTTATTCCTATGAAGCTGTGTGGCAGGTGAATTCTTACTGTGTAGCTGGAGAATATCATTCTCCATTAGTGTGGACCTTAATCTGTTTACATTTACCTGAAATGCCCAAAGTAAAATGATTACAAACGTTTGCAATCTGTTTGAAGTGAGTCTCATTTTTCCCAAGTCTATTATATGTTAATTAGTTGGTCCTGAGGCTATTTCCATTTTGTCTTTTTATTTGAATAAAGAAAAATGATTCACAATCATTATTTTAGTTTCAAAACGTATGTTGATTCATGAACATACATGAATGCTATGTTAATAAAGATACAATATTTTAAATACCACTATAATGATATAGAGATGAATATTAATTCTGCTTTCTTTCCCTTGCTATATATAAATATATCAATGAGTACTGAGAATAGAAGTTACTGAGACACCAAACATAGCTGTTGTCAAAAGAATATTTATTGATTAATAATAGCTGGGGCTCTCTTATGATAAAGTTTATTTCTGTACTTAATATCCTCATGATAAAAATTTCAAGCATGTAGACAAACTTTTTAATATTTTCATTTTACTACCAGATAAATTATTCGTTAGAAGAAAGCAAGCATCAATCTTTTACTTAGTTTTCTCAACATAGATATGGAACAATCAAATCACTAAAATATAAAGTATTTTTAAAAGTGAAAACATAGAGCCGGGCGTGGTGGCGCACACTTGTAATCCCAGTACTTGGGAGGCTGAGACCGGAGTATCCGGGTTTGCAGCCAGCCTCAACTACTTAGTGAAGTCCTCCGCAATTTAGTGAGACCCTGTTTCAAAATAAAGAATAAAATAAATAGAGCTGGGGTGTAGTTTAGAGGTAGAATGCCCCTGGGTTCAATCCCCAGTACCGCAAAAAAAAAAAAGTGAAAACATAGCATTATGGGGAAAGTCAAGCCAAATAATATATTTTGATTGTAAAATATATAAAACCTATGTTGGATGATGTTCATATGTGTGGAAATGTGAAAATAAAATACTCATTTGAGGGGCAGGAGTTGTCTTTGCTCTAGAAAGGCACTGTGGAAATAGGGGTATTAAGAATTCACTCAACATTTATATTAGACCAACAGCCACTGAACAATTTAATCATAATTAGACATTACAAATTACCTATTTAATTTATATTTTTAAATTTGCTATTTTGTTAATTCCTCATGATACTATTATATTATCATCATTGACATTCCTGAGACACTTTATACCTCTGATTTGGTACATGTAAACTGTCAATAGAGAGTATTTAGCCTTTAAGAACACACACAAAGCCGGGCGTGGTGGCGCACACTTGTAATCCCAGTACTTTGGGAGGCGGAGATTGGAGGATCCGGGTTCGTGGCCAACCTCAGCGCGCGATCTCTCTCTCTCTCTCTCTCCTCTCTCCTCTCTCTCTCTGTCTCTCTCTCTCTCTGTCTCTCTCTCTCTCTCTACCTAGTGAGGGCCTCCGCAACTTCGTGAGACCCGGTTTCAAAAATAAAGCATAAAAAAATAGGGCCAGGGGTGTAGCGTGGAGGTAGAATGCCCCTGCGTTCAATCCCCGGTACCGCAAAAAAAAAAAAAAAGAACATGCACAATTAATAAGAAATTTATCTGAGCAAAATGAGGAAACCTTTTCCAATCGAAATGAATGGAAGTACAATTTATGTACTTCACACCTATCATAAAACTACATTAAGCTTGAAATTGAAAAATAAAGATTTGCATTTTCATAGAGAAATTTAATTTCTATGCACTTTGAAAACTATATCCAAAAGTTTCTCCTTCTGTTTGAATTCTCAAATGTCTATTTATAGGTACTTCTTTACCAATGACAGAAGTGTTAATATTTTAGTATTCTGATAACAAGTTTTTCATACTTTTATTGGTATATTATAGTCTCACATCATAATGTATTTCATAGTGATACTGAAATACATCCAAACAGCACTTGGTGGGCTTTCCTCCGGCTCCCTCTCCACCCCCCTTTCCCCATATAGGATATTGAGATTGGCATTGGTATTCTCACATTTGTACATAATTTCAATGGAAGTGATTCCTTTATTAATTCTCCCTCTCCATCCCACCCTCCCTTAGACCTCCTCCCTCACTCCACTGGGGTTTCCTTCTCCATTATCTAAAGTCTCTCTGGTATCCCAATTACTCCTTAGATAATTTTCATCGAAGAATATATTATTTCAGATGTATTAAGTGTAATAAATTTTTTTCTAAGAAAATGGATGGCTATTTATTCTATTTTTTAGAATTCTATTGGCGCATTGTAAGTATACCTAATAGTGGATTCAAACTCATACATTCATATATGCCCACATCCATCTCTTGATGTGTTTCTCTCCACATCCTACCTCCCTCCCCCCGTCCTCCCTCCCTTAACATGTTAGTGAGACTGGTAATAATACATTCATATGCAAACTTAATTGGTCTGTTTCGTTCTCAAGTCTCCTTTTGCCCCTCTTTTCCTCCCTCCACCAACCCAATTCCACTACTCTACTGGTCTCTCTGAGCAAGGAGAGGTCCCTTTGTTTCCTTTTTTCTCTCTAGTATACACAGCTGAGAGAAAACATTCTACCCTTGACTTTCTGAGACTGGTTGATCTCACAACCTAATATTCTCTAGTTCTATCCATTTTCTTGCAAATTATTTAACTTTATTTTCTTTATGGCTGAGTAAAATTCCATTGTGTGTATATATACTACATTTTCTTTATCCATTCATTTATTGATGGACACCTAGGTTGATTCCATTATTTAGCTGTTATGAATTGTGCTGCTATAAACATGGGTATGAATGTATCACTATAATATTTTGACTTTTCTTCTTTTGGAAAGATACCAAGGAGTCATATAGCTGGATCATATGGTGATTCCATTCCTAATCCTTTAAGGAATCTCCATACTGATTTCCATAGTGGTTGTACTAATTTGCAGCCCCACAAATAGTGCAGAATAGTTACTGTTTTTCCACATCTTCACCAGAATTTCTTATTGTTTGTATTCTTAATGATTGACATTATAATTGGAGTTGGATGGAATCTCAGGGTAGGTTTGATTTGCATTTCTCTGATTTCTAGATGTTGAACATTTTTTCATATATTTGTTAGCCATTTCTATTTCATCTGATTTTTTCAATGTTAAGGTTTTTGAGTTCTTTATATATTATAGATATTAATCATCTATCAGAGGGATATCTGGCATTTTTCCCCATTTTGTAGGCTATCTCTCTCTCTCTCTCTCTCTCTCTCTCTGTATTAGGGATTAAACCTAGGGGCATTCTACCCCCAAGCCTGTTTTATATTTTGCTTTTTGAAACAGGGTCTTGGTAGGTTTCTAATAGTCTTGATAAATTGCTGAGTCTGGCCTCTAACCTGCAATTCTCCCGTCTCAGCCTCCCCAATACTGGAATTAAAGGCAGGGTCCACCATGCCCAGTTTAGATACTCTCTTCATGTCCTTGATATTTTGATATTCTCATCATACATCACTGATGATTAATTCATGCTGTTTGCTTCTATCTAAATTATACTTTTTAGCAACAGATTTTAAGAAATTTCTTACTACTCATTTGTTTAAAATTACTTCACTTTCCTATTACAGTCATTGTGAGATTAAAGATTTTAATTGATGACAGAATAATTTTTAATGTTTAATTTAAAGTGAAGCCAGGGAAGAGGGGATGAGAGTGTATGAGCAAAACAAAAATACAGGTAATTATCATGTGACCTACTTTCTTCAATAGAATTCATTTGAGTTAATTCTATGAACACCACACATGACACACGTGCTAAGTGGCACCTTTTCTGCCATTTCTCTTGCTCTTCAACTGGGGTATGGAAATAGCCATATCCCATATATAAAGCTGCTTTTTCCCTGTTTCTCTGGCTGAGAAGACGGAACTACTGTATGGTAAGAGCTATAGCTAACCTACTGTCTGCATATAGTGTGAGCAATGTAAAAATACTTTGTTAAAAGCTATTGAGATATTGGGGCCATTTGCTGCTTTAGTGGTATTGATTAATATACCATATTATGATAAATCTCAGTGAATAGAAATAATAAAAGCTCACATTTCCTGGGAAATAAGAACTTCCTCCAGGTATTCTCATGTATCGATTACATTGATGGACCACATGTCTCATCTTCCTTGGTTATGCTAATGCTAATTGTTTTTTCTACTCTAACAAATTACCACAAATTTGGTGGTTTAAAAGAACACAGAGTTCTTCCCCCAGCACCACACACACACACACACACACACACACACACACACACACATTTCTATCTCATAGTTCTGTAGATCAGACTATCAGGGATCTTACTGGACTAAAAGAAAGATATCAGTAGGCTGCATTCCTTTCTGGAACTCCAGGAGAAAATCCCCCTGCCTTGCATTTTCAGCTTTTAAGAAAGCACTTTCCTCAGCCAATGGCCTCCTTCAAAGCCTGCAATGTCAACTTTCTTCATGCTACTGTCTCTCTGGTTCTCAGACACTCTCTTCTGCTTTCTTCTTCTAATTTTAAAGGCACTTGCAAGGCACAGATAACCTCTCCACCTCCGTGTGTTTATTCTCATCTGCAAAAGCTGATTTTCTGTATAAGGTAATATATTCACAAATTCCAGGGATTGGAATGTGGAAGGACTCTGATTTTGCCTATGACAATACCATTGTCTCCGTTTTTGTCTTTCATTATTAGTTTTTTAATATTTTGCCCCAAATCATCCAGAGGATCAGTGATGTGTGTGAATAAATATTCCTTGAAATTTGATCTTTTATATAAAACTTCCTTCATCTTTGTCATAAGGTCTAAAAGATAAATGAGAATTTATCTAGTTAATTCTCTGGTTGGCTGGCTCATTCTAACTCATCCTTATTTGACTTCTCATTTTAAATAATTTTTAATTATGGATTTGTTTTAACTGACCCAACCTAAATTTAAAAATTTGTGAGTATAAAACTCCATTTTTCTCATGAAAAGCCCATCCTTTTATGACTCTATAACACATATTAATGTTTGACTAAACAATGAATTTTTAGTGTTTTCTATAAGTAAATATATTAGATAGACATTTGCAAATTTCCACCTCTCTTTGCCACTGACAGCTGTTCTGTTGTTCCTCTGTGCTGGGCTTCAGGAGTAATAACCTCCCCTGGATTTACCCTGCAGTTTACTCAGTCAGTGTCTTTGGCGTTGATGGCTTACCAGCCAGCACAGGAAAATGACTTGTGAACTTGTGAAATGTGATTAGTACAGCGTACTCCATACAAGCCAAAGCTGCTAATAAAATTGGAATTATGTAGTAATATGCAAATCTATTTATTGCAACATAGACTTGCGCCTTTTAGATTGAAGTAGAGGCTTCTGATACCAGTGGGATTGGCTTGAGAAAGTCATTGATATTAAAAGGATTAGATACTAATTACTAGAAGGAAATGGAACCAGTTCATCATAATCACTTGTTGGTACCCTTCTGTTAACTATACTCTCTTTTTTCCTCAATTCAAATTTATATATGTTTTGTTATCCAAAGTTGTGCCTTTATGTAACATAAAAACTTTGTAATAACTTCTAAATAAAATTCTGTCTTTTCCTCAATGCCCTTTCTGAAAACTAATTGATGTATTTTCTACTAGCTGACCTCCCACATACTAAGTCCTAAATAAATTAATATTATTTTTACTCTCTCATCCTCTCTTATTTCTTTTCTTTTTCTTTCTCTCTCTTTTTTTTTTGTGTGGTGTGGGGTACTGGGAATTGCCAGGGGCATTCTACCTCTGAACTACACCCTCAGCCCTATTTGTTTTTTTATTTTGAAACAAGGGGCCTTGCTAAGTTACTGAGGCTGGCCGTTAAATTGAGATCCTCCTATCTCAGCCTCCCAAGTACCAGGATTACAAGCATGTGGCACCATGCCCAATTTATTTCTTATAAGACATTATTACACTAATTAGATTACTTACTTTTATCCCAATGCTGTAATCAACTATATCCTTTCCCTTTTCTCTATAAATGTCCTGTTGTTTCTGGAAGAACAAGAGAGAGAGAGAGAGAGAAAGGGGAGAGAAATCGCTATTTCTGCCCATTAAGGATTAACTGCTACACAACCTGTCATTTGGCCACAAAAAACTGGAGAACATAAGCAAACAAAGATTTAAGCAAATGTTTTCAGACAGTGGACAACAGGCAGCACAGGGCTATAATCCCTGGAAAAAAATGCAGTTTGCCCAATTGTTGAACCAGATTACATCCCAGTTCATTTTCCAAGTTACAGCTCTGGGCTGGGAAATCACAACAGCATGGGGACTTGGCTAAATTAAAGAGACAGATATCAGGTTTAGAGAGGCTTAAAAGGTCAGAGTCCCTTGACAGGAGAACTAGAGAGGAGGGAGTTACATGGGAAGAGAAGGGCCAGTGGGGGAGCACTTTGAACTTTTGCAGAGACTTGACTAAGTTTTTGGAGAATGAAAGTTTGAAATAATCAAGAATAAGAGGGCAGGCAGAAAGGAACCACCGGAAAGCAGTGGGAATAAAAGTGGTTCACATGAAGTGGAAATTAAATTCTCAGCAGTGTGACCAGAAAGATTTGTGTCATACAGGATTGGGCAGAGTCCTCCTTGTCAAGGACATATCTTTGTATTGAAGCCAAATAGTTCTAGACTAATGACTACTCTGGTCCTGCCATAGAAAAAGCCTCAAAGTAGAGATATCTAGGGGAGAATTGATCCTCAAATTGCATAAGAGCATGTCAGAGCAAAATTCAAAAGGATTCTATAAAATTCAGCATAATACAGGACTCAACAATCTAGAATTTACAAATTGAAACATCCAATCAAAAGTGATACCTTAATCAAACACTTCAAATAATGCTATGTACGTATACAAAATTATCAATGTCAATCTCAATAACATGATGCGGAAGAAGAGAGAGGAGGATGGGAGATGAGGGAAACTCATCAAGTCCTGTGTGCATGTTTGTTCCTATCTCTCTGAACCTCATTAGGATGTGTAATCACAATGCACCAATAAAAGCATATTAAAATGATACCTTAATAATCTTAAGAAAAATTTACTAAGCAATCAAATATGTAGAAATGTATAACAAGCACCAGAAGACAAAAATCAGTAATCGACAAATCAGATCCAGGAATGACAGGGATTATATGATTAATAAACTATAATCTTAAAATTGTTGTTATAAATGTTTTATACATTCAAGAAGGTGAAGGAATACACGAATAAGGTGAAACTAAAAACAGTTACATACTAGTTTCTTGTGGCTGTTATAACAGATTACCACAAACATGGTGGGTTAATACAGCATGAATTTATTCTTTTATAGTTCTAGAGGCTAGAGTCTGAAATCAATTTTATTGAGAAATTCAAGGTGGGACTTTGCTCCCATGGAGAGTATAGGGGACAGTCTGTTCCTTGCCCTTTCCCATTTCTGGTAAGTTTTTGACCTGTAGCACATCACTCCTGTCTCTGTCTCTGGGGTCACATCGCCTAGTCCTTTTCTATGCAAGTATCAAATTTTCCTGTACCTTTCTCTTATTAGACAGTTGTGATTATCAAAATAAACATTATAAGTCAGAAAATTTTCCCCTTCTCAACATTCTTCACTTAATTACATCTCCGAAACCCTTTTTACCTTATCAGGCATTATTTACATGTTCAAGGAATTAGGACCTGATATCACTGGGGACTATTACTGAGTTTACTGCAGATGATATACTTAAGAAATACTTGAAACTTTTAGAAACTAAAAGTAAAATATATAAAGTGAAAAATAAACCAGGAACAAAAGCATATTGTGTACAACTAAAGAAAATCTCAGGTTCACTTGAAGAGATAATAGTAAAACATTCTAATGGCACATGGAAGGAAATGAACCTTAATGCAACATTGGCAATACAGCATAATGGAGTCCAGTATATGTGTAATTTGAGTTCCATGAGTTGATAGGTGGGTGACAAAAAAAGAACAAATAATGTCCAAAAATTTGTGTATTTTTTTTCTTTTTTTTTCAGTACTGGGGATTGAACCCAGGGCCATTCTACCTCTGAGCTATACCCCCAGTCCTATTTTTTTTTATTCTTTATTTTGAAACAGGGTGTCACTAAGTTGCAGAGGACCTCACTAAGTAGCTGAGACTAGCCCGGAACCCGCATCCTCCTGTCTTAGCCTCCCAAGTACTGGGATTACAAGCGTGCGCTACCACGCCCTGCTAAAATTTGTGTATTTGATTAAAACTATAGACACAAAAATTTAAGTAGAATTATTATTTTTGAAGAAAGACTAACATCTTATTAAACTGGTGGAAAAAAAGAAATAGAAAAAAACAAAGTGCAGAATAAAAAATAGATACAAAATGCACAATAAGGAAGATAACAGAATTCTTGCTAAAAATATGCAGGCAAGAGCATAGGGGAAGCTATTTTAATATTCAGAGAAAGAGAGAAATAGAATGAGAAAAGGAAGAGACAGAGAGAAGGGAGGACACTGACTGCTCCCTATATCCTTTCTACCTAGTTATAAAACTATTTGGGTTTACCTTGACACGTGACCTTCCAGAATAACAAACACATTTATTTCCAAGCTTCCTTTGCACGTCTGCTGGCCCAGGGACTACACTTTGGCTAATGGAATATAAATCTAAGTGGTTTGTTTTAATTTAGAGACATAAAACCTGCTGAAACTCTTTTCTGACAAATGTAGAATACAAGAGACCATGGTGAGGAAGTGGCCTATCATCTGTTGCCTGTAATTAGTAAAAGTCTGAGCACTTTTTCCCATTGCATCTTGGTATTAAAGACACGAAAGAAAACTCGACAGTTATGCATTGGAGGGAACAGTACTTCACACATATAGAGACAACACAAGATGACCTTTAGTCTGGGTGTTGGTTCCCCATGGCCAGCAGGTTCTTCCCAGCACCAGTGACCCATACACAACTCCTCTTATGCTTCTGTAGAAGAACTTTGTCCAATCCTGCTGGAGACAGATAAATCTATCTGTCTCCTTAGGCCAGATTCCACATGACACACACTTTTATGCAGAAGAAAGAAACTGGATTCTGATCCATCTTGAGTCTGAAGAGGGAAATAAATTCCCCTACAAGATAGCAAGTCCAGAAAAGGCTATGAGGACTCTTTACCTCTTGGTAAGGAATGTTGCAGACCCAAGTCCCATTCTTATGTGGCCAAGATGAAGGTGAAAGACAGCAAGCAGAAGACTGCCTTTCCCAAGAGCACATAAGATCATGAGGTCACCTTGGCCATGAATCCCAAGCAGGGCAGTGCAAGAAGATAGGAAAAGTCCAGATCCTTTAAATCATAGAACATCACTCTTTCCTGAATTGACCACCTTGAGAGTTCTAATTAATAGAATTATCATTCTTTCAACATGAATATTTTAGAATTGTCTGCTCCTCAGATCTGAATCCAGTCCTAATAGTATCTGCATGCTCAGGTTCTTTAACAGCTGCTTTTGCCTAATAAATAATGTCAAAACACTTATCCTGTTGTGGGCCCATCAAAATGTGACCTATACTTTTGTGTGTGTGTGTGTGTGTGTGTGTGTGTGTGTGTGTGTGTGTGTGGTATAGGGGCTTGAACCCAGGGGTCGTCTACCTCCAAGCTACACCCCCAGCCCTTTTTATTTTATTTTTTATTTTGAAACAGAGTCTTGCTAGATTGCTGAGAATATCACTAGGTTGCTGAGGCTGGCCTCGAACCTGTGATCCTCCTGTCTCAACCACTCAAATGCAGGGATTACAGGCATTCACTACCACACCTGGCTATGCCTATTTTTAAAACATCTTTCATTTCTTCCTTTCCTGAAATTATGCTCATTTGATTTTCTGTATACATACATATGTTATATGTGTTATTTCCAAATGTGTCCTATCAATTCACTGCTTAGTACCTGCTATTCTGTTCTTTCCACAAATGTCCAGATACCAATGATCTACTATCAGTCTCCAGGCATCCTTCATTCTCACAAGCACAGCTTCATTAATCTCTCTTTTCTTTGACTTACTGCAGATTTCTCCTTGCACTTCTATTAAGATAGTATGATTCACTGCCTTAATTATAATTATTTGGCGATCTCTCTTAACTTTTCAAAACGATCTATTCCATGTATGTGTATGGGTATGTATAATTTGCACACTAGAGACTGAATGAATCTTTTTACAAAAACACTATTATAGAAATTCAATTAAGATGCATTGAGCAACTAAATTCTCAGAACTATTCATTTTCTCAGGCAATATTGACTATTTTTCCACTGTTTCTAGTCAATAGAATACAATGATTTTAATTTATCTTATTTCGACAGGATGATACTCATTGAATTAACTTTTGACTACAACGTGTCTGAATGATATGTTCATTGTATTGACACAGTGTCCTGCATATACTACATTTTTTGGTTGTTTCTTCTATCAGTTACACAAGCTAAAATGTGCTATTTCTCCTTTTAATGCCAAGTAAAATTTAAATAATACTTTTTTCATTTATAAGACTAATAGGTGCAGAATAGGATCAGTATTGAACAGTAGATATTAGAGTAGTCTAAAGAGAAAGACTACATGGATACAAAATCTTGTAATATGATATGCTATCTATTTATGTTATACAATTGGACTGCATCTTTTATAATTTCTGTAATCAGAAAATTCAGAGAAAAAGGCTACATAGGCTTGTCTATAGACAATAGATAATTCATATTGTGTTATATAATTTAATATTTTAGGTGGTTATATGATTTAATTTAGATTGTATAATGCCTTTAAAATTCATGTAATGTACCTAGCCAAGGACAAGTATTTGTGGAACACACTTGTAATCCCAGTATTTGGGAGGCTGAGACAGGAGGATCACAGGTTCGGGGCTAGCCTTTGCAATTTAGTGAGGCCCTCTGCAACTTAGTGAGACCCTGTTTCAAATTAAAAGATAAAATTGGTCTGGGGTGTAGCTCAGAGGTAGAACACCCATGGATTCAACCCCCAGTACCACACACACACCAAAAAAAAAAAAAAAGAAAGAAAGAAAGAAGGAAGGAAGGAAGGAAGGAAGGAAGGAAGGAAGGAAGGAAGGAAAGAGAAAATCGTTAACTGTTAAAGTGATACTAAAGGTTTGAAAAATTCCGAAACATTTTGAGCATAAAATAAAATTAACTTGCATTCACACTCTTTTGATACTTTTTATTTTTAATTTAGTGCATTTAATTCTAGTGATTTATTTGGAAATCATAAAATGAAATGTGTATCTAAAATATATCTAGTAGCAGGACTATATAATTTGTTTTCTATTTATTTTAATTTGGGGTAAATTTTTCTATGTAATTAAGTAACCAATTCTTCAAACAACACTTAGAGTGATTAGCATACCTCAAAAAAGAGTTTCCACATTTTTTTTGTTTCCTTGAAAATTAGAAAAAAAAAGCCCTCTCAACTTCAAATTATTTTCTAAATAAAATATCATTTAATCTTTGTATTCTATTTGCTGGAAGGAATAATTGCATGATCAAATACTTTTGAATGGAATCCACTAAAACATTACAGTTGTGCCATAAATATTAGTTATGACCTTCAAAATTTTAGAAATGTGAGGTTTAGCTGTGACAGTTATTCTAATCACAGAGGAATAGTAAAGTATCAGTTCCATGGGCATTCCATTTATTAACTTCATGCCATTTAAAAACTAAGTTTGCAGAGTTGTACTGGAAAGTTGTGAAAAGAACATATTATAATGGGCACATGTAATATGTAGAGATGCTTCATAATTAGCATAAAGAAAATTATCAATTCTATTAGTATTAAATTAGTAGATGTGATTATTAAAATAATACAGTAATATTTAATGTATCTCCAAACATGATATATGGAAGAAACAGGGATATATCCTCTTCCTACTTGAAGGTATGCTTGATTTCTTTCTTCCTAGAAGCTATAAAATCAAATTGACCAATGTGTGCATGTATACTTCTCCCACCCTGAAACCCATCAAGATGTACGATTACAATGCACCAATAAAAAAAGAAAGAAAGAAATCAAGACATAATAAGTCTGGTCAGAAATTAAGAACCTAACACTAAAAATATGAAATAGTGACTGAACTAGGTAGTAATAGGCAGTAAAGTAAGAGATGATAGCATTTTCTCAGAAAACATGTGTCCACAGCAATCATGTGAATCAAACTGAAAGGCTCTTAGTTGAACACTGTTCATCTGAGCCCCTCTAACAGAGAGGAGGATTTCAGCACCTACTGGCTTCCACATTCAGAATCCTAGACAGATATTTTTCCCTTTCATGACAAAGGTATGTATAGATTTTAATGGTACATTGTTACTCAAATTTGAGACAATAGTTTACATTCTTCTCAGTAGAATATAATGTTGGTGAGGGCAAGACTTTTGTCTAGCTGCTGTATTCCCAGTGTCCAGCCAAGCGCCTAACTTAGACTAACCTCTCAACAGATATGTGTAGACTCATTGACTGAAAGAAGAAATTCCATGCACATGAAACAAACAGGTCTAGTGACTACACACACACACACACACACACACACACACACACACACACACGGTTGTTTATGTAATGTGATTACATTTTAAACACACTTCTTATCTATGAATCAAAGATTAAAAGTTCATTGTACAAAATGTATTCACACCTGGAGTCCCAGTACTTGGGAGGTTGAGACAGAAAGATTACAGGTTCAAGGCCAGCTTCAGCAATTTGGTGAGATCCTCTGCAATTTAGCAAGACCCTGTTTCAAACTTTAAGAAAGGGCTGGAGATGTGGCTTGGAGGTAGATTGTCCCTGGATTTAATTTCCAGTAGTAAACAACAACAAAAAAACCCAAAAGGTATCTATACATAATGGAATATATATGGCCGGGTGTGGTGGCGCACGCTTGTAATCCCAGTACTTTGGGAGGCGGAGACCGGAGGATCCGGGTTCGCGGCCAGCCTCAGCTACTTAGTGAGGCCCTCCGTGATATAGTGAGACCCGGTTTCAAAATAAAGGATAAAAAATAGGGCCGGGGGGGGGTAGCTCGGAGGTAGAACGCCCCTGGGTTCAATCCCCGGTACCGCAAAAAAAAATAAAAAGAAGTTAAGAAACTTCTTTGCTTTCAATTTTTCTTGTTTTAAAACAATATGAAGTTTTCAGAAATATTGGGAAGTACAAAAAAAAATTCTTTACTCCTGAACCACTCGAGAGTAAGTAATTTGCTGACCTAATGTCTCATTTTTCCTCTTTACTTCAGGATATATTTGTTACAAACAAGTATATTTATTTATGTAACTGAAATAATAACATCAAAGTCAACTACTTAACATGAGTACCATCTAATCCTGGCATGGATTTGTATCTCAGTGCTGCCTTTTATTCTTATTTTTATTTATTTATTTATTTTTGACGGTACCAGGGTTTGAACCCAGGGGTATTCTACCTCCAGCTAACCCCAGCCCTATTTTTTATTCTTTATTTTGAAAAAGGGTCTTACTAAGTTGCAGAGGCCTCACTAAGTAGCTGAGGCTGGCCACGAACCTGTGTTCCTCGGGTCTCAGCCTCCCAAGTACTGGGATTACAAGTATGTGCCACCACGCCCGGCTCAGTACTGCTTTTTAGAGCAAAAGGTTCCAGGTGAGGATGAGGGTCCACTGTTTCTATTTTTTTTTTTTTTCATTTTATTCAGACTGGGTGAGTTTTTTCTCTCCTTAAAGTGGTTTAAAGTGGGAAAGGAAACCTGCTGTTAAATCAGTTTATGTGTACTGCTAACGTCAAAATAATTTGTTTCCTGTGACAAATTCTAAAACTGAGTAATTGATGCACACAAAATGATATCAGTATGCGTTTAATCTGTGTCTGTTCTAGAGCAATTAACTTGTTCTTTGCTTATGAATACAGCCTGGGATTCAGGAAGAGAGTACCAGCTGTCAGGAAAGAATATCCCCAAATCACAATGGATTGAATTGGTAACCGAAGGCCTTTGTGGTTAAGAAAGGAAAGTCAAAATTTTATCACATATATCTGGAAGAATTATTGTCTTTTTGCAGCCTACCTTGCAAATTTTTAAAATAAATGTTATAGTAATAGTAACAGCAGATTATCTGTTTCCATGCAATTTTTCAACATGTATAGAAAACATGATGATATGCTGCTAGTATTTTAATATATATTAATTCATATTCTATATGCACAGGTTTTCCATAAATGGAAGTTAATGTATCTGACATTTTTTGCTTTCTATATGTTACTGGATTTTCAATTTGAACACTACCTTTGATTCTCAATTATATTCTATTTTTGATTTTATCTTTTTCCTTCTAAATTAATAAATGCTGTTCATGTTGCTTTGCTTCAAAAAGCAATGACATATTAACAAAAATGAGACTGTATAATTGGATACCATGTCGGTACTTTATTCATACTGCTTACACAGAGACAGGATTTTTACATGTTTACCATTGATTTTAGGATTATAGGGATTGTCTTTTTAGATTCTGATATAAGCAAGGCATTAGTCACAATGAGCCTAAAAGTAGACTTGTTTAGCCTATACTTGTACATAGATGACTTATTAGAATATGAAACAAGATTTATAGAAATCTCTCAGGCCAGTGTATATATAGATATATGCATATACAGACACACAGATACACACACACACAGAAGATTTTATAAGAGACTTTAACTGAAGGAAGATATTAGAGATACACTGGATCATTAGTTCTCTAATTGGGGACCAGTAGTATTGGCATAACCAATGAGCTTGTTCAAAATGCAAATTCATGGGACACATTCCAAAATATTCAATTTGAATTTCTAGGAATGGAGCCTAGGAAACTGTTTTGAAAAGTTTTCCATGAGATTCTAATTAATGTTTAAATTTCTGAACCAGGCAGTGAAATCTCTCTCTCTCCCTCTATCATATTTGTCTAATCTCACCAAACCCCATAAATTGAATAAATGAATATAAAAAATATGGAAGCATATTTTAATATATAATAACATTGACTTACATGCAACTTTCCAATAACATATCTAAATACAAACATCCATAGAGCCCAAATTCCTGAGTCTTTTGTTTGCTCTAGACTGAGCAGGCATGGCTGATATCTGTTTGGAAAGTAAGAGTGAATCTTGTTGGGAAAATATGGAAGATGAACACCTCTCATGTCCAAGGGTCTAATAGTATCTGGAAGAGAATGTCAGTGAACTGCTTTTAAAAATATAGGACCTCACAATTTTAGAAATGAGAATAAATGGATCACACATAAGGGTCACCCTGTGTTACAAAGTAAATCTCAGGAGACACAAGCAACGACACACACAGGCACACGCACGCAAACAATTTTCTTTTAAGAAAAGTTTCTAAAATAATCATGTTTAAAGGTCTATATATTACTATATACAATTTATATTTATATTACTTAAAAAGTTCAAAGCATTGATAAACATTTTAAATTTTATAATTTGGAAAGTACAGAATTTGAAAAATGGAAAAGTAATGCAGAATGTTCCCATATGAACTTTAACCAGCTCCCCTGAATGCTAAAATCTTATTTTCAGCCGAGTGTGATGGTGCATGCTTATAATCCCAATACCTGGGAGACTGAGACAAGAGGATCGCAGGTTCGCACCCAGCCTCAGCTACTTAGGCCCTCTGCTCCTTAGTGAGACCCTGTTTCAAAATGAAAAACAAAAAATAGGGCTGGGGGTGTAGCTTGGAGGTAGAATGCCCCTGGCTTGAATCCTCAGTACCACACCAAAACAAAAACACACTTATTTTCTTAGTTTTGATAAATGTAATTATTATATATATGTATATATATATATTTCATTACTTCTACATTTATTAACTGAAATTCTTTTGCAAGGCAGATTTATTTATTCATTCTTTCTTATGGACTCTCTATTATAAATCATTGGATTATGACACAATACTATTATTAATTTCACTGATAAAATTTTTCCAGCTGTGGTTATGGGGGACTATTTTGGGTTGATCCCATCTTATTTTTAGCATTTCTTTACCTCTAAAATAGAAATAAAAAGTATTGTTTGTACAGTACTCTTTACTACAGTACATAGTATATGTAATGTTACTAGTTTTCTCAGCAAAATCTTTTTTCTGGTCAAAATCCAATCCAGGATATCATATTGAATTCCATTTTCATATTTCCTTTGCCTTCTCCAATCTATGACAATTTCTTGGATTTTTTCTTGTGTCTCATGACCTTGACATATTTGAGAACACTGATCAGGTATTTTATAGTATTTCCCATAATGTGAATTTATCTGATATTTACTGATAAATATGCTGAGGTCATGAAGATTGAGAGACAATACTACAGAGGTGAAATATTCTTTTTGTTACATCATCTCATGATATTTAATCATTCTATGTCTGTGTAGAGTCTCCTATTTTATTATAAAATCATTTTTGTTTTAATGCAATATTATTATAGTTTATTTTGTTGTTCAAATTTTTCCAGCTGTGGTTATTGTGAACTCTTGGGTTGAACTAGTTCCTTTGTTTAGCATTGCTTTATTTCTACAAACACAATATGTTCCAGGCTTACCTTGTGCTTTTACTGCCCTAACTCTAATCATTTTTTTCAAAAAACTGTGGTTTATTTCATGGGGGAATGGTATTTAGAAGCCAAAGCTCAGTGGTATGTGTGCTCATTGTAACTGTGGTTCATTCCCCTCTGAGAACAGAGAGAGTAAATATAGATATCTATATGCATATATATATATACATATATATATTCATATTTATACTATCTCACCTATACATATATTTATATTTATTTCTTTATCTTTTAAAGTAAACAGGAATTTGCACTGATATATTTCACTCTTTTTAGCAGCACAGTGTTTGATCAATAGTTCCTCCCTTGCTTATTTGTAATTTATTTTCCTGGAAATGAGAAACCTGCTTCCCATCATTGATAATTTGTTTACTTATTGGCTCAACTTATTGTGTGCATAAAGGTATTTAAGGGTTGGTGTCCACATCATCGCTTAAAACCTATTACCACCTAGACTACAGTGTTTTAATACATTTTTTTGCTTTTATATTTCATCTCATCAAAACATTCTTTTTCAAAGTTACTTAGTTCTGCTTTGTTTCCCATTATCTCTTTAAGGGAGATATATAATTATAATTGTAGTAAAGTTTAATTAATTTGTTGGCTGTCTTAGAATGATTATCACAAAATGACTATTGCTTACTTGCAAGATGCATATGTATGATGTAAGAAGTAACTTTCTAAAGATAAATTTGTCCTGAAAAATACAGTGGTTTACTTAGAAAATTTTTGTACCAAATGCCAGATAATTTTGATGAGAAATATGGATCTGAAAAAGAAAGTTAATCTATAACACTGGCAAGAAAGCATTTCTTATAGGTGAGACTATAAGTGATTTCCAAGTGTTGTAGCTAGTTCTCTCATATCCTGTGCACTTTAAATATGATGTGGAGTTTGGCATTTCCAAAATTTTCTCACTTAGCAGCTGGGAAAAGCAACCTTATTTAATAGTAGGTTTAGAGTTAATCCATATGGTGAGAATCAGGGTGTAATTATTTTACTTACTGGTTGTGTAACTATAGATCATGACTTAACTTCTCAGAGACTCAGCCTAATTATGACTAAATTAGAAATAATTATATTACCCTTATGTACCTAGGATATGATTTTTCAACCTCAATACCACTGACATTTTATATAGGATAATTCTTTGTTTTGGAGGGCTATTCTTTGTATCCTATGAAATTTATCATCTCAGTCCTGTACCTACTTTCTGCCAGTAGCACAGCCTCCTACCCAAACTGTGGCAACCAACACTATCTCAGAACAATGCCAAATAGTCTCCTGGGAAGAAAATAGCCCCTAGATGAGAATCATGGATCTAGCTATAGGACAGAAACAAATATTTATGTCTGATGAAAAAGATAGTATTTGCAAATGAAGTCAATACTCCTGAGACAATTAAAAATTAGTTCACCAATGCTTTAAAAATGAAAATTGTTCTTTCTAACTCTTCTGTAACCAAATTTCAAGGCTAAAGTTATAAGGAAGGTTATTAAGGAGTATACTTATTATTATCAATTTTACTTTATAAGAAAAACAGGTTCATGTAGCTCACAGTATTGGAGGCTGAAAGCCCAAACAGTATGGCACTGGCTCCCTCTGTCCTGCCTCCTGGTGGGTGAAATAGTAGAAGCACATGTAAGAAGGGGAGATTATTGAGAAAGTGTTTAAAATCTTGACCTTTACAGGTGTGATGGTTAATCTGGATTGTCAACTTGACTGGATTATGAAACACCTAAGATTATATGATTTTGAGTGTGTCGGTGAGATGACTGGCTTATGAATGGCAGATTGAAGGGGAAATCCTGCTCTGAATGTCGGTAGTGCTGTTCTGATAGGCACAGGACTTGGATAAAAAGGAGGAAGCTGTGTGAAGGTATGCATGGTTCTTCCCGAGAAAAGCGCATCTGCTCTTGCCTGGGATATCCGCCTTCAGCTGGTCAAACTGAACTTTCACCATCGTTTCTCTGGAGAGATTCCTGGCCTTTTTAGCTTGGACTGGGGTTGCATTATTGGTCACTATTATGCTGAGACTCCAGCTCTTGGACCACTCAACCAGCTGCTGGTTCCTCCAGGTCTCTGAGTACAGGCAGCCATTTAGAACTACACTGCTTTGGTCTGTAAGCTGATTTGATGAATCCCCTTTTATCATACACATATCCTGTGAGTTCTGTTACTCTAGTGAACCCTGACTAATACAAGAGACCTTTGGATACTGATAGGCTTGTAAAGAGAAGCAGATATATTATCCTCTGTCCTTATCCTCATATAGCAGAGACATTGCCTATGCAGTGACTTTAATAAATGTACAGTAAAAAGAGACACCGGAGAAAAAAAATCATAAATGAAACTATTTATTATAGGTATAAGGACCTCAAAATAGAAAGGAGCATTTATAGGAGCTGATGGAGCAGAGGAGATAGAAATTCCCATCAGTGATACTAGTCAGAAGCATTTCTCAAGAACCACCTGGAAATCCTCCCTAAGTCCCCCATCTGTTCTCACATCTGTGTGCACCTGCCTCTAGAAAACAGTAATCTCCCCGAGGTCTGCTGCCTTCCTGTCTCATGACTGCCTCTCATTGGCAAACTCTACCTACAGATCTTCTAGGGAAAAAAACCCACTGGGAATATGAGGTTGAACTTCTCTTATAATAGCAGGGAGAGCAGAGCAGGGGAATGAGATTGAAGATAATCCAAAAGGAGACAATGAAATCCTCTCTAATCCTTTATTAAGGCAATGTTCGTGCACATCACTTTTGTCCTTATTTACTTTTAGCAAAGAGGTTAGAATCACACTTCTGCCTAAAATGAAGTAGCTAACCCATCATGGAGGTGATGACACATTTGTTCTCCAGGGTGCTACCACCTAGGTGGCACCATCACTGGACCTTCAGGAGACCTCTCCACTCTTCTATTAGGCCTGATTATTTGGTGTAAGGAGACATTCATAATATCAGGAAATTACTGGTCATGAATCTGTCATACTCTTTTATAAAATTAGTACAAGGGAAGGGGAAGGGCAAGAAAGAAGTGAATCTATGGAATTACTATCATAAACAATGTGTACATATGAGATTACACCAACATCATTCTCAGTGCTACATGTGGGGGGAAGGCAGGGGGAGGGACACCAAGAGCTGTGTGCATGTATGTTAACACCAAACTGATACTCATTGTGATGTGAGACTACAATGCACCAATACAAACAT
>PVJS01021171.1:0-31784 GCA_004027185.1 Glis glis
CGCTTGTAATCCCAGTACTTTGGGAGGCGGAGACTGGAGGATCCGGGTTCGCGGCCAGCCTCAGCTCTCTCTCTCTCTCTCTCTCTCTCTCTCTCTCTTTCTCTCTGTCTCTCTCTCCCTGTCTCTCTCTCTACTTAGTGAGGCCCTCTGCAACTTCGTGAGACCCAGTCTCAAAATAAAGCATAAAAAATAGGGCCGGGGGTGTAGTGCGGAGGTAGAACACCCCTGCGTTCAATCCCTGGTACCGCAAAAAAAAAAAAAAGAATAAAAAAATAGGTCTGGGGGTATAGCTCGGAGGTAGAATGCCCCTGGGTTCCATCCCCAGTTCCTCAAAAAAAAAAAAAAAGTTATCTGACTCCTGTCCTGGGCCCTCAGGCTGGCCCTTCCTTCCTTGCGTCCCAGCTATCTATAAGGTTGGGAGATTGATCATTCAAATTTTGTAGTTTCAGCTGGGCGTGGCGGTGCACGCTTGTAATCCCAGTACTTGGGAGGCAGAGACCGGAGGATCCGGGTTCACGGACAGCCTCAGCTACTTAGTGAGGCCCTCTGCAACTTTGTGAGACCCGGTTTCAAAATAAAGGATAAAAAATAGGGCTGGGGGTGTAGCTCGGAGGTAGAACACCCCTGGGTTCAATCCTGGTACTGCAAAAAAAAATTTGTAGTTTCATCTCTAACCACCTCTCTTACTTCCTCATACCGCTGAAATAATCCCTAAGCTGTAAATCTGGAAAACTTTATCCCCAGTGAATGGATATCTTATCTAGAAAACCAAGAATAGTAGGAGAAATTGTTTTTAAAAATAGTTCTATTAAAAAGACTTCCTTTGTTTCCTCTCTGTCTCTCTCTCTCTTGCTCAATAATGTGTAACTAGTCACTCCAATTTTTCTGTGTCAGAAGTAGAGACAGCAGAAATAGTCATAACTAGCTTCAATGGTATTCAGTAGAAAGGGCACAGAATTTAGAAGGTGGGACTTTTGACTTGCTCTGAGATATTTGGGATATCTATGAATTTTTCTTGCTATAAATTCATCTATAAAACGAGAATCATGATACATACATTTCATAGGATTGTTGTAAGGAGCAAATTAGATCACTGTATAGAGCATAGGATAGAAAACAATGTTTAGGAACTCATAAACAATCTGTTTTAACATGGCAGCATATAGCTTAGACAAAAACTAATAAACAAGTTGTCCAGGCATGCCAGAAACTTGTCGGGACATGTCAGCATGGGGCCCAGACCAACACTTCTGTGCTGTGGCTGATAATGACAAAGAATGCTGCCTCACCTCTTCAGCAAAGGACTTAGATCAGCACTTCTGTGCTACAATTGATTATGGACACTTGGATCATAAAATGCTTTCTCACCTCTAATGGATTTATGTCATCAATAAATTTGATCTGATGATAGGAGTCTGGCAGGTTTGATAAGCCTGGATAAGCTTGCAAAGGACAATGGAAAAACCCAGAAAGCCCTATAAAAGACCCCAACTTTCCTATGAGCAGTGCGCTGAGCTTTGCTTACGCCAGGACAATCTGCCCGTGTGTGTGACTCCGATCCAGCTACTTGCTCCAGTCCTTCTCTTCCTGCTGGCCGAGGATCAGTAGGATCAGTAGGATCAGTGCGACATCTGACAGAGATTTCTGACAGCTCAGCATCCTCCTGAAGCTCCTCTTGCATTCCTGGACTTGGTTCATTATTCCCTACTCCCTGCTTATTTGAATTGTATTATTTGCTGATTATTTGAAGTGCTCTTAAGAATTTGTATATTGTCTAATATACCTGTTCGACCTAAACTGTTAGATTTGCTAGTGTGAAGTGTATTGTTTGATGCTCATTCACTGCTGATTGTCTTTGGCAAAGCAGCTGCCCAGCATCCGAACTTAGAACTTAGCTTAATTGTACTTAGACAACTTCCTGATAAGTCCCTGTGTGCTATAACCTCTGAGTTGAATAAACCTGTGACATTGTGGAAAGACACAAATTATGTGTGACATGACTCATTGGTCTTAGGACCTTGAGGCCCCGTTGCTCATAACAATCACTTATGCAAAAAAACTCTTACTTTTATTATGAAATATACACAAAAGAGTATATAAAATCTCTGTGTACCATTAAAAGTTTTAAAATAAAACAAATACACATGTTCTCAAAACCTAGGTTAAGAAATAAGTTAGCCAGGTGTGGTGGTGTATACCTGTAATCCCAGTACTTGAGAGGCTGACAGGGGGATCACAGGTTCAAGACCAGCCTCAGCAACACAGTGAGACTCTTAGAAACCTAACTAGACCCTGTTTCAAAATAAAAAGGGCTGAGGGTGTAGCTCAGAGGTAGAATGTTCCTGGTTCATCCCCCATATGAGAGAGAGAGAGACAGAGACAGAGAGAGAGAGAGACAGAGAGAGAGAGAAAGGAAGGAAGGAAGGAAGGAAGGAAGGAAGGAAGGAAGGAGGCCTTAGAAGTCTAGCAAGATCCTGATTTGGGTGTGGTGGCGCACACCTGTAATCCCAGTACTTGGGAGGCTGAGACAGGAAGATTGCAGGTTCAAGACCAGCCTCAGCAACTTAGTGAGACTCTCAGCAACCTAGCGAGACCATGTTTCAAAAACAAAGAATAAAAGAATATCTCTGAGCTGGAGGTGTAGCTCAGAGATAGAATGGTCCTGGGTTCAATCCCCAGAATATCTCCAGTACCACAAAAGAAAGAAAGAAAGAAGAAAGAAAGAAAGAAAGAAAGAAAGAAAGAAAGAAAGAAAGAAAAGAAAAGATCCTATCTGACTCCCACTCATAGAGGTTGAATAAGTCTTTCTCTTGTTCTTCTGAAAAGTTTTATGACCTATGATTGTATCCTTAAAAATATGTTGTTTAGTTTGCCTATTTTTCAACTTTATATAAATGGAATTTTACTGAATGACCTTTTTGTGACTAGCTTCATTTTTTTGCCAATATTCTGTTTTTGAGATTCATTCATGTGGAAGTATATGGTTACAGTTTGTACAATGTGAGAACATGCCATGATAGATTTATGTAGATATCTATATAGATGCCTTTTACCAAGTTAAAGAAATTTTCTTTTCCTTGTTTGCTGGAAGATTTTATCACAAACTATTTTGAGTTTTGTCAAATATTTTTCTATTTGAATCTATATATAATTTAATTTTTTTCTGTACTGGGGATTGAATCCAGGGGCATTCTACCTCTGAGCTACACTCCTAGCCCTTTGTATTTTCTGTTTTAAAACAGGGACTTGCTAAATTGCTGAGGCCGGCATGGAAACTGTGATTCTCCCATCTCAGCCTTCCAAATGCTGGGATTATAGACCTATGCACCACCACGCCTGGCTGAATCTATATAATTTGTTCATGTGGTGGGTAGCATTCTATTCTATTAGTAAATCAACAATGCATTCCTGAGATAAAATCACATTGATCATTTTCTAAACATTATTGAAGGTGGTTAATGATTTTGTTTAGAATGTTCACATCTATGTTATTTGGAATGAATGGTCTATAATTTTCCTGTCTTGAAACATCCCTACTCTGATTTTTGTATCAGTTGTGCTAACTGCATAAAATGAGTTTGAAAACATTCCCTCCTAACCTGTTTTCTAGAAGAGTCTGTATAGGGTTGGCAATGTCCTATATCTGGAATGTTATATACAATACTCCTATGAAGCCATTTGGTCTAATGTTTTCTTCGTGGAAAGATTTTTAAATAGTTATTCAACTTTAATGGTTATACCTCTATAAACTTCAAAATACTGCTTTGGCTGTTTATCAAAAAGTTTTGATAGGTCATAGCTGTATCATTCTGCATGTATTTTCTACTTTATATTAGGAGGCAGCCTAACAAAATTATAGATTATGAACTCCGGAGCCAGATGGCCACGTGGAAATCCCAGCTCCGCCATTTTCTAGTTGTACGACCTTGGGCAGGTAGTTTATCCTGTGTGGGCTTCGTCTGCAAAAGAGGTGATAATAGTACTAATCTCAGGGGTTTGTGAGGATTAAAAAATATATGAAATTTAAAATAGCGTTTGGGACACAATAATTGACAATGCCATTGGTAGTGTTTGCTGTTATTTTTTCTTCTTTAATCCTTGAGTTAATTGTATACCTGTTTTAAAATATTCAAATGTGTGGGGAGTTAAGGAGCAGTTTCTAGTAAATTTTTCTATTATAGTTTTATAATTTTTTGGAATTGTGGCCAGAGACTATGATCCATATGCTATCAATTTGTTGAAATTTGCCTAGCATATTATTTATTTTTGTAAGTGTCCCACATATGTTTAGAAATATGTGTTATTGCTTGGTACCCTTGCTAATAACTGTCTGCTTAATTTAAGAAAACTATGAGCATCTTTAAAGGAGAAGAGTAATCTCGTTAGACTTTTTCCTTTTTCCGTTCCAGGATCCCACCCATGTTACATGTCTCCTTAGGCTAGTCTTGGTAGCCTAAGATCTTCAGCTCTCAGATTGTCCCTGTTTTTGATGACCTTGGCAGTTTGAGGAGTACCGGCCATGTATTTTGCAGAATATTCCTCCATTGCTATTTGCGGATGCTTTTCTCATGAGTAGATGAGGGTTTTGGTTTTTGAGAGGAAGATCATAAAGGTTGAGTACCATTCTCATCGCATAAGACCAAGAGTTCATAGCATCAGCGTACCCTATCACTGATTTCTAGAAGAGAAAACCTTGATCACCTAGCAGTAAAGTTTTCTACTTGTGAGTTTCTTTGACTTTTATTATAATGAAATGTTATTATATTACTATATATTATGATATATGTAATACATATATTATGATATAATATAGCAGATAAGAATCCAGAGACCTTGGAAATCACTACATTACTGTGTGAGCTTTGGGATTGGTCACTTCCCCACTATGATCCTTAGAGTTTTCTATGTTTCATATATATATATATTTTTTTTTATTTGTTTATTTTTTTTGTGGTACTGGGGATTGAACCCAGGGACATTCTACCTCCGAGCTACACCCCCAGCCCTATTTTTTATTCTTTATTTTGAAACAGGGTCTCGCTAAGTTACGGAGGGACTCACTAAGTAGCTGAGGCTGGCTGCGAACCTGCAATCCTCCTGTCTCAGCCTCCCAAGTACTGGGATTACAAGTGTGCGCCACCATACCCAGTTTTGTTTCATATATATATTTCATATATATATATTATATAATTTCATATATATAATTTTCATATAGATAATTTTCATATATATATAATATTTTTGGTACTAGGGAGTGAACCCAGGGGTATTCTACCTCTGAGCTTCACCTCCAACCCTTTTTTATTTTGAAATGGGGGTCTCACTAAGTTTTTGAGGGTCTAAGTTGCTGAGGCTGCTCTCAAACCTGTGATTCTCCTGTCTCAGCCTGCCAAGTACTGGGATTATAGGCATGTGTCACCATGCCCGGCTGAACATATTTTCTTTTGAAATATTGTGTTCATGCATGTAGTTACTTCTGAAATGCTTTCTAAACAATACATAGTTCTCGAGTTGCAAATTCTGGTAGTCAAGGTGTCCCAAGTGAATAGAGCTGACCTGTTGTAAGATACTGTGGAAATGATGCTGTATGATGTGAGCCCTGAGGTTAGAAAATGAAAGAGATTGTGGCCTCCACTCTGCTGTGTTGGATCACTCGCTCAGGGAGAGTCGGCCATTGTGTCATGAACACTCCAGTAGCTTTAGGAAAAGGTAGCTGTGGTGAGGAACTGAGCCCTCCTGCCAGTCGCAGTATTGACTTGCCTGTGATTGAGGCACCATCTTGGAACCAGATCCTCTGCCCCATGGAGCCTTTGGACCACTGCAGTCCCAGACATCGTACTGACTATGGTCTCATGAGACCCTGATCCAGGTTCACCTAGTTCTAAGCCATGCAGAATTCCTGAACACCAGCAACTGTGTGAAATAAATGTTTATAAATGTTCATTAAAAGAAGCCGGGCATGGTGGTGCACGCTTGTAATCCCAGTACTTGGGAGGCTGAGACAGGAGGATCACAGGTTAGAAGCCAACCTCAGCAACTTAGCGAGACTGTTTCAAAATAAAAAATAAAATAGGTCTGGGGCGGTAGCCCAGAAGGAGAAGGCCCCTGGGTTCCATCCCCAGTACTGCAAAACAAACAAACAAACAAACAAACAAACAAATAATAAATGTTCATTAAAAATAAAACAAAAAAACAAAGGGTTGCATCCCAAATCTTTGAAACTGGGGGGCGGGGAGGCTGTGGGAAGGAGTGCTGACTGGCTTGGTTCCCAGATTCCTCCCCACTTTAACCACAGCAGCTCGGCCTCTATCAGAGGTTTATAGGCCGAGTGCCTCTGTAGAATTTGTTTCAAAGAATGGAGTCTGCTGCCAAAAATAAGTTTGAAATGCTGGCTTAAACACTGGATTAGAATGACCTGTAGGTCCTTTCTGTCTCTTATGTTCTGTGATCCTGCCTATTATTTGTATGAAACAAATAATTCTCATAAAATTAAGGGCAGTTGTTTCTTCAGGGTTCACTCCTCTTGCCATGAAATGCAACCCTAGAGGGAAACAAAAGATCGTAGCGTGCTGTTCACTGTTAGGTTTATCAGGAGCTGCCCTTCTTGTTTGTGAGGTCAGGTGGAGCTCCATCCCTGGGCACAGGCCTGCCAGCTGTGGGGAGACAGATGGGTTTGCTCCTGATGTCAGCATTAGATTATAATAATAATGACGCCGGGCGCGGTGGAGTGGTGGAGCACGCTTGAAATCCCAGTACTTGGGAGGCTGAGACGGAAGGATCGCAGGTTCGTGGCCAGCCTCAGCTACTTAGTGAGGTCCTCTGCAACTTAGTGAGACTCTGTTTCAAAGTAAAGAATAAAAAAAATGGGACTGGGGGTGGAGCTCGGAGGTAGACTGCTCCTGGGTTCAATCCCCAGTACCGCAAATAATAAAATAATAATAATAATAGTAATAATAATGACGATGTTAACAGTATCAACAATAATGGCTAGCCTGTTTTGAGTGCTGTGTATAAGGCCTTGGAGTGGGGATTTGTATTCATTATCTCCTTTAATCCTCAGGACTGCCAGAAGGTAGGCATTTTATAGATCAAGGAAACCAAGGTTGATAGGTTAAATGATTAGACAGAGTCATGAATTAGAAAAAGTAGAGTTGCAATTACAAGTCTGTAGCTGTAGAACCATATGATTCACTGTTTGGTGAATCATATGGGCCAGTAGGACTGAGCAGCTGATCTTTTGGTCTGAAATACACTGATTCCACCCTAGGGGGTTTTAATAGTCACTGCAAGAAAAGCTCTTCATTCATTCACTGTCCTTACTGAGAGCTTACTCTTTGGTCCAGGTGCTGTTCTAGAAGGGTGTAGAAAGCCCTGGCACTCCCTCAGGCTATGCTGAGACGTTGGGCTGGCTGGAAGAGGGTCTGAGAAGCCATCTGCTGCTTCCACTGTTCTGTAGCTAAACCCCAGGACAGGAAGAAAGAGAAAGTTCCCTCTAGAACCTGGAGGACCAAGATCTTACCTGGGATCACAAGTAGAAAATGCCTCAAGGTTGGTGTGCACTAGGGGGCCAGATCCTAGAGCACTCCCCAAGGAAGCCCCTGCAGAGAAACCTTCCTGGGTTGGACACAACCCTGGTTGTGCCTCTCCTGGCCGGGCACCCTCCAGGGGACTGTCAAGAAGCACCATGATGGGCCCCTACCGGCTTTCTTCCATATGGGGAAGCATGGACACCCCACTAAAATAGTTTGTGGAATTGTATCAACATGAAGAACCTACTGTTGAGAAACCGTGCTGTCTCAGGTAAGTCCATGAAAGCATTGTTCAGAGATTTTTCCAATGCAGCTCTCACTTGGAGTTAAAATTTTTTTCAGTTGATCTCATTATTTTATTAACAGTTCTACTCTGGATGGACTGCTGTTTGGGTGAAGCTCCAACTGTTTCATAAATGTCTCTCATGTCCCCAACTATACAGGGGCAAAGTTCCTCAAAGATGGGCCAGCACCATCGTTCTCTATCTTCCCCTGACTTAGCCCCCTGGAAGGTCATCTCAGTCAGGGCAAGTTCACCGAGGTAGGAGGGGCAGCCTGCACAGGTGGGGATCCGGGTCCTGGACATGGCTCTGACCTGTTACTCAGGGGCTTGTTCTCCTTCACCGGAGTGAAGCTCAGCAACCACTACTGCCAATTAACTGTTCCTTTTGGGGTGCATCTTAAAACACCAATAACCTGTAAAGCGACTGTTAATGCGACTTGACCAAAGGGGTGTGTAATCCAATAAACAGAGCCAGAAACAAAGCAGTTGACTTTATGACATTTTAGGTTAACACTGTGTATCCCATCCCTTTCCTGGAGGAGGAAACACTAGTGACAGAAGCAAGCAACAGCATGAGGGCCTCAGAGCCTTTTCTCCCGTAACCTCACTTAGATCATTCATCCTTATCCAATTGGATGACACTTATTTATGCTTTTCTTCTTCTGTCTGTCTTGTCTAGACAATGGGCTTCATAAAAGCAGTTCCTCAGAGATGCTTAAACATCTCACTTTGGCCTTCCCAGGTAGGACTAACCAACCTGTGAAATAAAAATGGGTTTGTCGGCCATGGTGGAGCACACCTGTAATCCCAGTACTTGGCAGTCTGACAGAAGGATCAAAGGTTTAAGGCCAGCCTCAGGGAATGAGTGAGAACCTGTTTCAAAATTAAAAAGGGGGAGGGGGCTGGGATGTAGCTTGGAGGTAGAATGCCCCTGGGTTCAATCCTCAGTAACCCCCCGAAAAAAAGGGTTTATGTTCGGGCTTGGCCCTAAAGCTATGGTCCAGTGCTTGTGAGCTCTCGATGTCCTTTGGCCATAACCCAGACTGACTTGCTCAGGCTCTAGGGTCAAAGCTCCCCGATTGACAGCGAGTGTACACCACAGGCCTAAAGCTAAGGGTAAAGCATTGGGGTGAGGGGCCCCACAGAAAGGAAAGAAGCCCCTCTTCGTTCCTGCTATACAGTTCATGGCCTGCTCCGTGGCTATCCAGGGAATGAGGGCTGGGAATGGGAAAGAAAAGTGGTTTACAAGAACAAAACGAAACATCAAGTTCACAAAAGCACTCTTTATTTGAGGCAAAGAGAAGTCTGGCTGAAAGGATTACAGTTCCAAGCAGTCAAATCTCAACAGTTAGCGGCACTATTTTGACTTCGTAGATTTTGCTTCTCTTTGGTCAGAAAAATACTTGGGTTGTACTTTCCCCAGGTGGGCAAGAAAAAAGGCAAAGAAAAGACTGAAAGAGACACCTAATCTATAGGTACTGCTCTCCACACACTGTGTCAAGCTAACGAGCCCTCGGTGCTCAGTGTGCATGCTGCTGCCCGCTGGGAGGGACATAGACCACACGACACTTGCAAGGGACAACTGAGGCAGGAAGAACAGGTACAAGTTTCTTGTGGAAGAGCAGCATCCGCAGCTTCAAAACTCTGCGTGGAAGGGGTAATCCTTGTGGGTGGCACAGCTGTCAAAAGAAAAGAGAACGTATTTGCTTTTCAAGGAAGAGACATTGACTATAACAAATTAACCAACACAGAAACCTTGGGGGCAACAAGCCAGTTTTGAGTTCAGATCACACGTCTGCAGCTGGGGGCAGGGCCCAGCCTCCGCTCTCCTCTGCCCGAATGTCATCAAGCAGCACTTGTGTGATGAACACAGCCCTCCCTGGGCTCAGCGCTGGGCCTGGGACATGCAGGATGGCAGGACCTGATTCTTGTCTCCTAGTAATAACTCAGTCTAGCTGGGAGGACCACATAGCAACTTACTGTTTTAATAATACAACAGAAGTATTAAAAGGTCATATGAGACTAAATCCCAAAGGGTAAGTAAAACAGCAGTTGCTCCCAGGACACGGAGGGAGAGGACACCTCTGATATCAGCAGGAGTAGAGTGAGCCCGAGGCAATGGCAATGGCTGGGGACGTGCACCTGCTACAGAAAACGGGAGGGAGCAGGGCGGACAGGTGCAGGCGTGTCGCCAAGGTTCGCAGTCCATTTGGTGGGGCCAAAGGCTTTTATTGGAAACAGAATGGCAACAATACTGGAAAGACTGGCCAGGCAGGGTGTGAAAGGCCCAGGGTGAACCCAACTTGGAAAAAATAACCCTTATTCCGACATTTAAAACCACTCGAGCTCCCCGTCCAGCGCCTTTTTTGTATACTTGACTATAACGCCATCACCAGCGATCCGGGCTCGGTAGAGTAGTGCGCACCCACAGAGGGCGGGCATGTGCACAGTTAGGAAAAGCTTCCTGGGAGACCTGGGAGCGCTGGAGTCAGGCCATTCCTCCCCACACCCCCAGTGCAGAGGAGACCAGACGGCTGCTCTGGAGAAGCCCGGGAGGGTGGCAGGGAGGTGCCGGGAGGGGAACCGAGGGGCCGCACGGATGGGACGGGTTCTCAGGGAGAGTGGAAGCGTGCTGCCATGGATTCACTTCCCTCACCGCCACCCGCCACATCCAGACGAGATTTTCATGTGGAAAGGTTGAGTGCCATGAGCACGAGTGGGGACGTCAGAGGGGCCCCGGCTGGGCTCCCCGGCTGCCTCTCCGGCCTATTCAGAACGCGAGGCCGGGTTGGCAGCAGCTGCTCCCTGGCACACACATGCCCAAACCACAGGCCTTACTCCCTGAGAGACAATCGTGGTGGACACCTGCCTGAGGGGGTGGCTGCAGCCACCACTGTGCACGCTGTGACGCAGGGGAGAGCACCAAGGCTGGGAAGGGAGCTCCCCACCCGCTCCTGGGGGATGTCCAAGTCCTGCTGGAGAGGAAGTACTAAAGGAGACAGTACTACCAGAGCTCAGGCAGGGATCAGGACAGTGAGAGGGCAGAGGCCTATCTCCACTGCCAGAAGAGAAGCTGCTTTGGAAAAAGCAGAGCGAGTTTTAAACTTTATTTTGTCACTGAACTGGCAGGAAAGCAAACAATAACAAAAACCCCACCTTACTACTGCTCTCCCACAGAGTCCCAACCCCACCTCAGAGGGACACAAGCAAACAGGGAAGGTGCAGCTGGAGGGGCCCTCAGCGACTGAGTGGCTTCCTTAGAGTCGTGGGGTTTTACAGCGCCAGGACCGGGACTGTCCAGAGCCCCGCACCAGGGTCTCCTACTAAACCCCTTTTATTATAAGGGTCATTAAGATAAAGAGTCACGTGCAAATTCTTACAGGAAGATGGCCACCTGGAGCCACCTGGATTCAGAAGAGTCACTAAGATGTGTAAAGTAAATGCCCAAATCTGTGGTTCTTTCAGCGGGGCCGACAGTGGCCCTGGGCAGGAGGAGAAGACCCTAGAGCGAATCTCTCCAGCCCAGGCTTCATGCGATTCAGCGGATACAGGCGTCAATGTTCCCTGCTACATGTGGATAAGAAAGCAGGCCGCCGTGCAAAGGTGAGAGGGCTGGATGAGCAGGCCCTGCGTGAAGGCCTGCAGGAACTGCCCTCGCTCTGCAGCACCCGTGGTCTGGGGCTTGGTCATCACTCCGGGACTCACTCACCTCACCAAGGCACACACCCTCCAGTTCCTGTTGTAGCTGAGTAAAGTGGCCATGTCCTCGCTGCTCAGCTCGAAGTCAAAGACCTTAACAACAGCAACAAAAATACAGTAAGTTCTGCAAATAAAATCAGAGACAAGACTGTGCAGGACACAGATGAAGTAACTTCCATTGCCCTGAGCGAGGAGGGCAGTAAGGTAACTGAACCTGAGAAAGGCTTTATTACTCTTCAAAGGAAGCACATGTGTTAGCTAGGTCTGAAACAGTCCTCCCCTTCCAGAATTTCCAAGCAAAATGACACTTTTCATTCCATGTGTTTCATTTCAAAATCACTACTGAGGGCGGGGCTGTAGCTCAGTGGCAGAGTGCCTGCCAAAAAAAATCACTTCTGAGCACTTCTGTGATAAGCACAAGGGAAGAATAAAACCACAGGTAAGATGTGGCTTTGCCTTCATGCACCATGTAAGAGAGGACAGAGGTATTTCAACTACTGTAATACATGCAATGACTCATTAATCACACCACCACATAAGACATAAAACAAGCCCCAGAAGCCCAGACACACCAGGAACGGATTCTAGCCATGGACAGAGAAGATGGTATTTAAGACGGCCTAAGAAGACAAAGTTTTGTTTGTTTGTTTTTTTTTTTTTTGTGGTACTGGGGATTGAACTCAAGGTGTTCTACCTCTGAGCTACACCCCAAGCCCTATTTTATTTATTTATTTTGTAACAGGGTCTCGCTAAATTGCAGAGGGCCTTGCTAACTTGCTGAGGCTGGCTGAGAACCTGCAATCCTCCTGCCTCAGCCTCCCAAGTACTGGGATTACAGGCATACACCACTAGGCCTGGCTTAAGAAAACACAAAGTTTTGACAGAGAGAGCAAGAAAGGTAGGTTGAGAAGGGAGAATCACTTGAAAGCAACAGACAGCATGGAAGAACTCAGCCCAGAACTCAGCCCGCGTGGGGCCAGGGGGACAGACTGGCCAGGGGCCTACAGCACTGCTGGGTAAACTCAGGAGGGCTGGGACACAGGCCCAGGCTGAGGAGGCCTCAGCTTCAGATGATCACAGAATGTGCAGAACGAGATCCTGCTATGTGTGGAAAATGCGCAAAGAATACACAGTAAGATGCAAAAATTTTAAAAATTCAGTTAGCATTTTGAGATTAGTCATTTACATTTTTCTTTTCTAATGCCTTAAAAAAGAGAATATAAAACGAGGTATCCTTCTCTAGAAGGACATGCCTTTCCCATTGTTTTGCTACTTTATTTTGAACAGTTAAAACACCTGTCAGGGGGAAGCTCACCAAGTACTGTGTACATGTATGTACACAGTATCATATGTACACATATCACTCTGAACTGGATTATAATACACCAATAAAATGATGTGTGATTACAATACACCAATAAAAGTATTTTTTAAAAAACAAAAGAACCACCTACATACATGAAGAAAACTCTCCTCTACGAAACAATATGCTCTGCTCCCCTCCCCGGGGTTCACCCGTACCCCTGTTTCCTACAGGACAAGTGGCATGTGTTAGGGCCACAGCCTCTGGTCGGTGGGAGCGGGCAGTTTGCTGCTGCTATGGAACCAGGGCCGTCCTGAACGTGCACCATGGCCTGCAGGAGGTCTCCGTGGGGCTGACTGCCAAACTGCCCCATGCCCATGGCTGCGCCACACTCAGGTGAAGATGGCGTGCCCCTGGCAGAGCTGCTTTGCTCAGAGGGGACAGATGCGCAGAGCCACCAGGACTGTCCAGGAGCAGGTCTTCTCCCACTGGCCCTCTCGCTGGTGCAAGAGGCGGCAGAGAGGGAGGCGGGCCGGGCAGCCTGAGCTGCTCCAAGGGTACTCTATCTAAATGCCCACGTTCCTGGTGCCCTGATGCCAGCCCACACTCTGCCCATGATCACATGGGCTCTTTGCAGAGCGAGTGGGTCAGACGAGTGGCCTGCAGGAAGCTTTGCAGTCCATAGACTTATCAACACCACAGGAGTGTTTCCCGAGCACTTACCGTGATACCAAGCACTGCGTGAAGTGCCCAATCTTCACAACAACCCTCAAAATAGATATTATTTTACAGATGGGGAAACTGAGGCATGGCGCAGTTAAGTAACTTGCCCAAGGTCATATAGCTGGCAACTAATGGGACTCCAGTGCAGACCGAAGGGTGTTGCTCCAGTGGTATTTTCTGAGGGAAAACACTAGATGTTCTTGAAGAATCTCAGCAAAGGTTTGCATTTGGGGCTGGGTTGGGGCCAGGGGGGCACAAGGCCGCCCCCGCACAGGGACGCCACTGACCCAGTCCGTGGTTTGCTCACTGGCTCACTGAGATCGGCTTGCTGGCCTGAGAGGGGACAGGATGGTGGCAGGAGGGTGGGGGTCCCACAGACAAGACTGAGAGGGGACAGGATGAGGGGCCTTGAGAAGAGACTGCCCCCGCTCCACTGAGGAAAGCCAGGCCGACCAGCTGGGATCTTACCTGAAAGTTCTCAGCAATGCGTGCCGGTGTCACCGACTTGGGGATCACCACCAAGTTCCTCTGTATGGGGAATCGGATCAGCACCTGTGGAGCCCAAGGTGCCAAGTGTCTATGTGTGCCAGGCCAGGCACTCTGCATTATCTAAATTGCACAAGTACATCCCCCAAGAGACAGACATCTAGAACTGCACAGGTGAGGAGAGAGAGGCTCAGGGATGTCCAAGTCACATCCATCAACAGGCAGGGCCCTACTACTAGTGCCTTCAGGTATATCACGAGGCCACAGTGACACCATTCACTGCCTAGGAACGCACACTCCCCCTCGGGAGAAAGAGAACATTTCCCATGAATTTGGTAATAGGAGCTCTTCTATTTTCACAGAGATGAGCTTCCAGATTATGTTGCTCCTCAGGCCGTCTATAAAGACAGGGGGGCCAGGTACGGTAATTCAAAGACTGCACAGCAGAGTCTTCTTTTTTTTTTTTTTGGTACTGGGGATTGAACCCAGGGGCATTCTAACTCCAAGCTACACCCCCAGCCCTATTTTTTATTCTTTATTTTGAAACAGGGTCTCACTAAGTTGTGGAGGGCCTCACTAAGTAGCTGAGGCTGGCCACGAACCTGGATCCTCCTGTCTCAGCCTCCCAAAGACTAGGATTACAAGTGTGCGCCACCACGCCCGGCCACAGCAGAGTCTTCTAAAGTCCCAATCTGCTCCAGGGCTCTTCCTACCACACACTCCAGGACCCCAAGCCACACTTCCAGGGAGGGCTTGAGGCTCATTCCCCTCCTGGCTGGTGAATGGGGACCACCCAGAGAGCAGGGAGTTCTGGGACCAGTCCCAGTGCCTGGAAATGGCTGTACCTGGGCTGTAGTTTTATTGTACTTGGCTGCGATGGCCTTGATCCTGGGATCCTCCAGGATGGAAGGGTCCTCGGGCTTGGCCCTGGAGCAGAAAGATGGTCCGTGTCAACAACTATCATCCAACTATCATGGCCACCACCCGAGGCAGCCGGTGACCCTAACCCTCCATCAAGCTCAGGGCGGTTGGCCAGTCTCCGGGTCTGAAGCAGGTCACAAACCGTCAGCCCTTTGGAGGGAGCACAGGCGCCTTGCTGCTAGAAACTCCAACCTCCTGGCACACCCAGGAGGCCTGGGCGAGGTCTGCAGATCAGCCAGAGGCGCTTTGCTTCAAGTTCCACTTTTCCTTTTAGTCATTTCTCATTTCACCAAGTGAAAGAGAGCATGACCCTCGGGGATGCTCACCAGGGCCTGTCGGGAGAGCCGAGGGGACTGTAGGCGGTCACCACAATGCCTTTGGAATGGCAGTACTGGATCAACTTCTCCTGAGTTAGGTACGGGTGGCACTCGATCTGCAAATGTAAACGGGAGGGCTGGCAGGGGCACTGTGGGCACAAGATGATGTGACGCAGGCAAAGTTTCCTCGTGCTAAGTCCCTTCCCTCTAATCACAGAAAAGGTTCTATTTCCCAGATAAGTCATAATAACAATCTACATTTCACAGCTAGTGTCCTCGGCATTAAGAACAATAATCTTGTTACCAATGTTCCATGGTCATCCGCCCTAAAGGCTTCCTCTGGCCTTAGCCATTTATCAACTGTCACAGGCCTGAGGGTGTCACTACTGTGCACTGCTCATCTGCCAGACCCCCGCCACCATGGGCAGGCTCAAACCCTTTCTCTCCCACAAGCTTCCACTCCTGGATGAGCCCGTCTTGATAAATCAGAACTCGGGACTCTGCCAATGCCCAAAATCTGCCTCCTGGCCACTCCCTGGGTGACGGGGACCAGAAGTAACTGCCAGGATCAGATACTGGACAGGACGCAGTCAACACCAGCTTCCCTGGCAGGGGCTTACCTGGTTCACTGCTGGCTTGTATTTTAAGCCAGGTTTGTTTAAGAGCCTTTCAATCTGCAGATGGTTGAAGTTGGAGATGCCAATGGCTTTCACCAGCCCTTCATCTACCAGCTCCTCCATGGCCTAGAGAGAAAAAAGTATCTATTTGGTGCTGAAATGAACCCCAGAAGGACAAGGCTCAGAAGCAGCTTTGCACCACACAGTTTAACAGCTTCTGCCCTCGCTGTCCTGTGCCAGCTAAAGACCTGTCAGAGGAGAAGGGGCAGCAAGCAGAATGGCGGGCTGGCTTTCACGAGGCACGAAGAGCACAGAGGGCGCGGGAGTAACAGATGCAGTGTCAGGAGCGGCACAGCACCCACTCAGCACGGGAATCCTGCGATGGAGGATCAGGTCCCGTCAGGACCATCTTACCGTCCAGGTGTCCAAAAAGTCGGTGTCACTGGCAATCACGTTGCCTGCTGCATCCAACGGGAAGAAGTCACTCCCGTGCTGTCATTAAAATCAAAAACAGATACACAAAACAATCAGGAACAGTCCTTCACAGGCCTGCTGGGAGCTCTGTCTAGAAAAATTATTCTAATATTCCATCACTGGTTAAGATTGTACAATATGGAAAGGGGCGCATCTGGCAGCCCGTGTGAAAAGGAAACAGGCAGATGACCCCTGACGGCGCCAGGTGCTTCTATCAAGCGGCTGGAGCTGAGAGACCGTCAGACGGAGATCTGGACAACCCTTAGGGACCAAGCCCGTCCTGGCTGGATTACTGGTCTATAAAACTGTTGCCATGCCCAGCCTCGCTAATGTATAAAAAAACAGAGGATGAAAGTCAAGTCCTTTCGGGCCCTGATACAATAAAACAGAGCTGCAGGATAAAACCCACATGCTTTCAACCTGGCTGACCCAGCAGAAAACCAAGCCAGGGGCTAGAAAGAAGGCAAAAGATGCAATAACCCTAGAGTTCTACTTATGCAAAGAACCAGGCTGTGAGTAAATATTTATAGAAGACAGAGTTCTGCATTTGGAGTGCAGGTAGAAACACAGATGTACGGAGTGTGGGTCCGTGTGCCTGAAGGCAGGGGACTGGAGGTGAGGACTGACTGTACCTCGTGGCCACATGCAGAGGGGCAGCAGCCACGTTTACTGTCACGTTTGTTTTTGTATGTTTATTTTTGTGGTGCTAGGGATTGAACCCTGGAGCGCTCTACCTCTGAGCTACAACCCCAGCCCTATTTTATTATGAAATAGGGTCTCACTAAGTTGCTCAGGGCCTCACTAAGTTGCTGAGGCTGGCTGCAAACTTGTGATCCTCCTGTGTCAGCCTCCCAAGTACTGGGATTACAGGTGTGCGCCAACACACCAGGCTCACAGTTTTAATATTATATAAATACCCCATGAAAAGAACAACACTCCCCAAACCAAAGTGTGCATCTGAGTCACCAGTGGCTCAGATCTGGGTGTCTGGATGGGGCCCGAGACGGGTGTCTAACATGCTCTGGATGATACCCCTGCTGCTGCTCTACATACCACGCCTTGGGCAGCAGGAGCAGGGAGAGTATACCACACACAGCGTGGGATTAAGGGGGGGCAAAATCGGCCACAGGTTGCGCCTGAGCCACGCGGATCCAGTCTGAGCTTTGTGCTCCGTACCTTGAAGCCCGTTGGCCAGTGAATAAGGTAGAGGTCCAAGTAATCCAGCTGCAGGTCGCTGAGTGTCTTCTGGCAGGCTCCTTTCACCAGGCCCTTGTCAAAGTACGTGCACCAGAGCTGAAACCGGGGAGAACACACGTCACATCACCACTGTGCTGCTCCCTGGCTGGGAGCGAGGCAGCGGGCTTGCTCTCCTCTCCCCGCAACCCAGCATTGCGCCACAGTGTTACGAGTGGTTTGAGCGACTCTCCAGTCCACACCTCGGATCCCTTCTTTCCCATGGGAGGTGGGATGATAGGGCAAGAACACTTCACAAGAACCACACCGAAGGCATAAAACAGAGCAGACAGGCCGGCCGGCCCTTGATGAGTTCTCGGGGCTCTTTTCCTTCTAGGCTGGTCCACACGGAGCCATTCTCACCCTCCCACCTGGGGATCTTTGTGCACCAACAGCTTCCGGGTCAAAAGCAGTGGCCGGCAGTGGAGACCTAGTCTGCACATGGGAACCAAGCGCTGTCCTTGGCAACTCCCTGGAAAGGGAGAGCCACACCACAACCTTAGCCTCCTTAGCATGGAGCCCCTGGGTCCGGGGGAGTGACCGTCTAAGAGACACAGGCAGGCAAGAGGCGGGGCTCTCTGTGGGCTTGAGTGATCCGACCTGGAAGAATCGCCCGCCCAGTGATAACCATCATGGTATGAAGAGTGTGGCTTGGCTCCTAAGCTGAGCCTCCACTGGGGAGGTGTGGATGGAAGCCCCCCGGGACCCCGCAGAGGTGTGGATGGAAGCCCCCCGGGACCCCGCAGAGCGGCACCTTGCTGACGATGAAGAGCTCGTGGCGCTTCACCACCTGCCCCTTGAGCTTCTCCTGGAGGGCCGCCCCCACCTCCTTCTCGTTCTGGTACACGTGGGCGCAGTCGATATGGCGGTACCCAAGGTCGATGGCTGTCTTCACGGCTTCGGTCACCTGGCCCGGAGGCGACTGAAAGGAAAAGGAACGTAAGCCAGGGGTTTCAAAACACCACATCATATGGAGTCCGCACAAAGCCAAGGATGAAGCGCAGTGGAAACCACTGGTCCTGGCTGACGCTCCTCGTTTTTGAGTTTCGCCATGGCTGGCCAGCGTATGCTTCTGAAGCAGTGTTCTGCACTGTCAGCCTCGACAGTGCGAGCCAAGGCGACACGCCCCATCCCCTCACTATGGGAGAACCCAACAGCCACCTACCAGCAGCACGGGCCACCACCTTTTTTTTTTTTATACTGGGGATTGAACCCAGGGGCATTCTACCTCTGAGCTACAACCCCAGCCCTTTTTATTCTTATTATTTTGAAACAGGGTCTTGCTAAGTTGCTGAGGACCTAAGCTCCTGAGACTGTCCGCGAACCCATGATCCTCTTGTCTCAGCCTCTCAAGTACTGGGGTTACAGGCAGTGCCACCATGCCCAGCTCAGGTCTTTCTTCTGTGTGTGTGGTACTGGGAGTTGAACCAGGGGCATTCTACCTCTAAGCTTCACCCCCAACCCTATTTTATTTTGAAAGAGGGTCTCCCTAAGTTTTGGAGGGCCTCACTAAGTAGCTGAGGCTGGCTGCAAACCTGCGATCCTCCTGTCTCAGCCTCCTATACTAGGATTACAGGCGTGTGCCAACTGGCTCAGATCACTTTTAAAAGAGATGCTGGAGCTATCTTGTTTCCTTGCTTCTTCATCCATTGATTCACAAGCCACTATATTAAAAAAAAAATCCCCCATTATCTGAATCCTGAGGTAATATGGGAAACCATTTCCTTCAAAGAGCTCAAAATATGTAAACTAGCTGTACTATTTACCCCAATTCCCACTGGTTTCTGGTTTCAGTTAGTGAGACCTGTCCTTTCTCCTCTCACGTGGGGCTTCTGGTACTGGCCATCACTTGATTTTAAGCAGTTTGGGTAGACTGTCATCAATCGAGGATGCTACTGATGCCAATTCAGAGGCCTATGAGTCAATCTTTGCACATGAGAACCTGATGAAGAGGTGGAGAGAGGGGAGATGGCCCCTCAGAGGTATTACCACCCAACTGAGTTGAAAGGAGAGGGGAGCTGGAACCGTGGAAGATCACCATTTGGTTGTGGTCAGCACCGCATCTGAGTGGCCACAGCAGGTGCAGGAGGCCTGTCTGTTGAGGAGGAAGTGACTGCATGGCGGGTGAGCGTCACCAGCACCGGGACTGCAGACACCAACCCCTTGTCCTTTCTCACTCCTGCTCAGATCAGAGCTGAACAAGAAAGATGTGTGCAGCGAACTGTTGGATGAGCAGAGCACATTCCTTTGGAGAGCTGGGACAGAAATAAATGAAAAGAAAAATTCCCTGGGGCCAACGGCAGCTGCCGACATCTGCTGTTTTGACAGGAGCTCTGTGAACAGTCTGGGGGAACAATCTGGACCAACAGAACAGGTCTAGGACCAGCACCTGTGGGCTGTGCTCACTCCCCACTATGGGGGGGAGGGACTGGTGTGGAGCAGTGGCCGTGCTAATCTCAGGTATGAACTGAAGGCCATCCGGCAAGCTCCTGTTTCCCTGGAGAACCTCAGAAGCTGTACCTGCAGCCTCTCCGTTCCTTGTGGTTAAGGAAGGGAGGAAAGCCCAGCATCTCCAGAATCCCTACCACAGGCTTTCTGTGGCGCCCCAGACACAGCATGGCTGATGTGAGCAGTGGGAGCAGAGCACACCCCTGCCCAGAAAGACAGCCGGGGATGACCACTGCCCAGCACATGCTGAACAGGTGACATCATTTACAACCTTTCCTCGGGCTTCAGGACCCCGTGACGGACTATTCTCTGTGGAGCTACTTCTGTGTGCCCCATAGTGGGCCTGTCCTGCACCTGGTAGCCCCAGTCCGGGACAGAAGGATGGACACGTGGCACAGGCCCGACCTAGACGCACGCCATCTTTCACAGCGATTGGTGCTGGGGCAGGAGCACAACCCAAGCCAGGCTGCCGGAGCCCGCCGGCAGAGTCGAAGGGTTCAAACTGTTCCTGAAACGGGGAGTGAGGATTGAGAGAAAAGGGAGAGAGAGACAAGGAGTAGCATAAAGACAAGAGACAAGAGAGGAAAGACAAAAGATAGCTTCGAGAACTGCGGTCAATACCGTAGCCTTATCAGGAGGACGGTCAGTCAATACTGCCGTGTCGTCTTTATTTTGCTCAGACCTTATATACACTTTCAGAGCATCAGATGTACACAATGCCAACCTTAACAACATAGCACCAGATGTATATAATATTGATACCAACAAGCAGACAAACATCGTGCTCTCACGCAGCACCCCTCCTCCTTCCCGGGTCAAGGAGTGGTCAACTCGTTCCTCTGCGAGCCTCCCTCTGTTGTTACAGCCACAATCAACAAAATCGGCAACACTTGGCAAAATCCTTGGCTTACCAGGCTGTTTACGCAACTCAGAGAAGGGAATGGCTCCCGACACCAGGCCATGATGCCATCCCTGGACTGGGGTAGAACTGCTGGGACAAGCTTATTTGGCTGCAGGCTCTTACTGGGTGAATGTGGGCCTGCAGCTTCGAGAGAAAACTAAAGCTGAGAGAGACGGAAGCCTGGCAACATCATTTATAACCTCGATTCCCCAACACCTGAAGTCAGCGCCTGTCATTTGGGAGGTCAAAGAATCCCCACTGCAAACACACATCGTTTTTATTTTGTGCTTAAAAGTTGTTTTTTCTGTTCCTCAACCAAAGACTAAAATAATCAAGGCTGCCAAACAATTGGCACAAAACTAAAAAAAAAAGTTCATCTGATGTTTTTACAGGAAGACAAAGACTGAAAAGACTGAGAGGTCACGGAGAAGCTACTGCTTCCAGACCCTTCACCAGACAGGGCAGCACCCCGGTGATTTTGTATAAACAGGCTTAAAGTTTGCCACACTCGCGAGACTGACAGAATAGGCACCAGGGAAAATCCAGAGGATGATTACAATGTGCCACCTTTCACATGCTACCCACCTTCAACAGAAAGTACCATTTCTGTGTGTGTGTGTATGTGTGTGTGTGTGTGTGGTACTGGGGATTGAACCCAGGGTCGTTCTAGCTCCGAGCTATACTCCCAGCCCTATTTTATTCTTTTTTTTTCTTGCGATACTGGGGATTGAACCCAAGGACCTTCTACCTCTGAGCTACACCCCCAGCCCTATTTCTTATTCTTTATTTTGAAACAGGGCCTCACTAAGTAGCTGAGGCTGGCCTCGAACCCGGATCCTCCGGTCTCAGCCTCCTAAGTACTGGGATTACAAGCATGCGCCACCACGCCCAGCTTTATTCTTTATTTTGAAACAGGGTCGCACTAGGTTGTGGAAGGCCTCACAAGTTGCTGAGGCTGGCCGCGAACCCGGATCCTCCTGTCTCAGCCTCCCAAGTACTGGGATTACAAGCGTGCGCCACCACGCCTGGCCTGAGAGTACAATTTTCATTGTTTGAAACAAAGAAACCAACCTCACTTGGCTTCTATGGTCCAAATCCATTTTTACAGGCTAATAATGTAAATGGCAATTCCAAATGCTAAGGACTGACTGAAGAATGATCCTTTCAACTGCCTTGTTACACTGAAAACAGAGTCAACCTGGCTAATATTTTACATCAAAGCTCCTAACCAGGTTTGGCAACATCACACAGAAAAGTGAGACTCGCTTCCTCCTGTTCTACTGTAATAAACCTGTTCTGAATCTAAGACAGTGATATGTCCACTTGGTTGAGATGTGGATGGACCAGGACTGACCCTGCATGAGCGGGACTTAAGTATCATTGATCTTAAAGAGGGAGAGATGGAGTCCTGCAGGGAGGCCTGGCGGGTGGAGAGTAAACTGAGCTGCTATATCAGCTCCAGGGCCCACAGTGCCCTCCCCGTCCCAGGATCTCCGGCCATCTTCTCAAGCTTGTCCCACTAGGCACATCATGTTCTTCTACCTCAACATATTTGAAGGCAGTGCTATTGCCTCCAAAGAGACCAAATTGGTTTGGGAAGGCAAAAACAAAAAAGCAAAACAAAACCCACCAAAAAAAAAAAAAAATACCAGCTTGTAGAATGGCTTGCAGCTGGGCACAGTGGTACATGCCTGTGATCCCAGAGACCGGGGAGGCTGAGGCAGGAGGATTGCACGTTCGAGACCAGTCTTAGCAACTCAGCGAGACCGTGTGTTAAAATAAAAAAACAAAAAGGGCTGGGAATGTAGCTTAGTCGTAGAGCACTCCTGGGTTTAATTCCTAGTACTGCAAAAAGAAAAAAAATATTAAGAGGAATGGCTTGTGACCCTCTAATGAGCTATAGGACATAAACAGATGTATAGTACTATCTGTGTTATTAAAATTTTGTGTTGGGGGGCAACTAAGGGGAAAAATGTTTCAAAAGTCTCCTGAGTAGGAGGGGTGGGGATCGACAATGAGAAAAAGATTGAGAACAGTTGTACTTCCATTCCTAGGAGTGTCCCTACTCTGTGTATGGAAGTTACAAGGACACAGTACCAACAATTTTCCACTAGGTCAAAACATCAGTAACAAGACACTGGCCTGCATCAGAGGTCAGCTCTGCCTTAGAGGCTTCCTGGCAAGACAATACTATGGGCTTATTTACTGTGAGGTTACCAGGAAGAAACCCCTATCTGGCCACGTGGGGTCTGGGTCAGAGAAGGTGTCCCACCTGCCTGAAATCCTCACCTCAGGAGAGAAGGGAATTTGAGGATTTTTGATGGAATAGTAAACTAGAGACCACTAGAGCCCTGCTGTCAGTCTGCAGGGTACGACACATGGGCAGACCCGTGAGAACAAGAACTGCACTCACAAGTAATCTCCTCCAGTTGTCACAATGACAAGCAAATGACATTATTTTGTTGAGCATTTATGAAGGAATACGCTGGGGGAAAGGCATTAAGTCATTAAAAATAATAAAAAGGAAACCTATTCCAAGCCCATACTTTAGATGATTTTGATTTCACTCCTACCCCTCTGACCTCTCCATACAATTCTATGCCACCTCATCTCATCCCCAGGAATATAAGTGGGCATCTTCACTACATAGGCATCTCTAAAGTTGTTTGATGTCTTTGTATTAATTCAACACATAACTTTCGGATGCCTACTATCTGCCAGGCAATGTAAGAAGTACTAGAAACACCAGCAAAAAAAAGCAGACAGTCTCAGTCCTCAGCCAGAATGAAAGCTCTAAACATACAGATGTGATGTTATTTTAAGCAAATACACAGCTTTTCCAGGCTGCTGCCTGCTCAAGCAGTTTTGAAACCCTCTTTAATAAATGTCTACTCCTTATTTAACCCCTGAGTAATGATTTTCAAATGACAGAGCATGAAATTCATTTCTGAAGTTATGACCATAATTTTTGGAAAAATGGAATAAAATGAAAATATCAGAATGCATCCCACCTAGTAAAGTACTATTTGTGAAACTTTTACTGCAGTTACATGTGCACGTCTGTGTGCTTCAAGATAACAGCTGTTTTGCTACAGCCAAGAATGCATCTTTCACAGTCTTTCCAACAGATGGAATTCCAACAGGTTTAACTTGGTAACACAGTTGTAATTCAATTACACCATTATAGTCTGCTGGACTTTCGGGAGAAAACACAAATTATGTACTCTGCTCATTCTGGCCAAGAAACACTTGTCATGGGAGGCAAATCTATACCCATTTCTTATTCACCTATGCTTACTAATTTTCAACTACACCTTTCAGGGTAGAGGTAATCACCACCTTTGTCCTATTTCAAACTATTTGCGCTCAACCCTTCCTGCTTTTTTTCTTCTTCTTTCCTTGTCTGTGAGTAAATACTTACTGCCCGGGCCCTTATACAAGCAAGATTCCTTTAAGAAAAAGCCTAGGTCATAACAGTGTAATGTAATATACACTATCCCGAAGCTAACTTACAAGTGGCTTTAGAATATGGGTTTTGCCCCAGCTCCCATAATACCACCTTTCTGTGTCTCTCAGTTTCCAGATAACCAGGGGATCGCTTTTACTTTTTAAATTGTTTTCATGCCACATTATCATGTTTTCTCTATAGTCTATTATGATTTGCATGCCCTACTGGTGTTGGGGTTTTCGGGGGAGTGTTCGTCCTGGCGCCTTGTAGATAATCCTTGGGCGGCAACGACAATGGGGTGCCCAGATTCTCCGCGGAGTTCTGAGCCCGGGTCCCGGTCACCCCTAGACTAGGCGAGAGGTAGCGCCAGCAGAGGAGCTCAGCGCCGGGCCTCTGGGGCCGGCAACAGATGGATCCCGGGCAAACTCGCAGCACCTGATTTAATTACGTGCGGTCCGCCGGCTTAATGCGAGACGTATTCCCGGGAGAGCAGTAACTGGCAATAAAGCAAAGGAATCGGGCTGCGCGTTTGCACCCGAGGCACAGCTGCGGCGCGGCTGGAGCTCGGCTTGCACGCCTCGCTTTCGGCTCCATCTTCGGGTCCGCTCCAGACGACCACCCGGGGCCAGAGCGGCGGAGGTCCGGAAGGCCCCTGTCTCGGTTCCCGGGTCGTGGGTTTCCACCTGGACCCCGGCCCGATTCCCGCGCGGCCAGGGAGCCGCCACCCGCGTCTCCCGGGCGCCCCCCATGCTGCTCCCCAGCCTCAGCCCCATCCCGGCCCCAAACGCGGGAGGCGGCCCGACGCGCAGGCCCGGCCTCGCAGCCCCGCCGGGTCGCCGGGTCCCCGCCACGCCGGACGTGGCGACAGCAGGCCAGCCCGAAGCCAGCGGCAGGGACCGCGCCCGTCGGGCCTCCTACCTTCCAGGTGCCCAGCCCCAGGAGGGGCATCTTGGCGCCGGTGTTGAGCTCGACGTGGGTGGCCATGGCTGCCGCGCGTTACAGACCCCGGTCCAGGACCGTGCAGCCAAGTCGAGGGCGCGCACCTTTAAATAGTCTGCGGGGCCTGCAGGAAGGGCGCCTGTGATTGGCGCGCGACTGCGCGAAAGCGCCTTCTGATTGGTCGCCGCGGCCTTCCGGAGGGTAAGCGAGGATGCTTTCCCCTGCTAGGTCCTAGCGGGACGGAATTCTTCCCTCCTCCCGGTCGCCCACGGCCCACGTGGCAGCACAGCCCTCCCCAGCTGCAGGGGCAAATGCTCTAACAAATGTTAACAGGCGTCCTATAAATAATTAGGCTGGGAAGAAGTTTGGGTTTCACTTAAGACCCCCGAAAAAGGTGTCTCCTGTCCAATCCCTGTACGATGTTCTTTGGGAAATTGACAAATGCTTGCTTTGTCCTTAATCTTAAGGAAACCTGTTGGCTAAGGTGTAGCTCAGTGCACTTTATTCTTAGAAGATGGTGCATATCAGAGAAATGGCTTGGAGTCATTTTGCAGAATGCCTTCAAGAAGTTTCGATTTGCCCAGCCTATGTGTAGCATCCTAGAAAGATCTTTTCACCCAGTCCGAGGTGGTATCCATGTCTGTACCCACTAGATGTGATTCAGCAAGCCTTGTTACAAAAGCCAGCAACTCTTGAAGTTAGGAAACCCTGATAAGCTTGATCCAGAAGACAGAGACGACATTGGAAAATAAAGAGTCTCCATTTAGACTCAGTAAGTCTGATTCTACTCAGTCTTTGGAAAGTGAGGCTATTGAAGTGGCAAGTTCCAGCACAGTACCTTATCCAAACTCCCCAGAAGCAGAAAAGTGAATAGGCAGAAACACATAGAAGAAAAATTTAACTGTAGCTTCAAGTATGTCAAATGAGGAGGTACTAAATAATAAATCAATCAGTTCTGTTTGGCAGGGAGAAAAACACATTATTTCCCCCCAAGATCACCAAAGGAAAGTTGCTCCAAGAATCTTCAAGATAATTTTGGCTTCTCTCAACAACCTCTCTCTTTCTGCTCTATCACCCTCCAATCTTTTCTCTAATTAGGGGAGATTGGGAACTAGGTCTGCCCAGTAATGACTCAGGGACCAGACCTCTCTAAAGGGCATCCCGGTGATTTTCCACTTGGTGCCTTCTGTGCAAGTATGTGTGTAGTACTGGGGACTGAACCCAGGAGGACTCTACTACTCAGCTACACCCTCGACCTTTTTTATTTTTTATTTTGAGACAGGGTCCCTAAGTTGTCCAGACTGGGCTTGAACTTGCTATCCTCCTGTCTCAGCCTCCCAAGTACTGTGATTACAGGTGCGCACCACCACATCTGGCTTTTATTTGGTTTCTTTTTTAAAAATGTCCCCCTCCCAATTTACACAGAACATACTAGCTCAGGTATTTTTCCATTTGATTTTTGCAAAAACTGTCATTAATGGGTAAATTCCAATGCTATTTGACCCCAAATAATACAATTTGGATTGGAGCCTAAAAGCTGGGAACTTGGCTGATGTCAAACAGCAGATGGCCCACCACTCTTCCTCCAGGAGACTAGTCCTGACATAGAAGCTGCTCTGCCAGTTGAACCTCCTGAGTCTAAATCCCAAGGGATGTTGTCTTGTGAAAACCGTGCACCTTTGGTGACCAGATTGCTATACCCAGACAGGTCATGGATTAGGGAAATGAACTCGATAGCAGAGGCTTTGTTGTTTCAATAGTAATTGAGTATGCTGGGCATTCTGGCACTCGCTTGTAATCCCAGTGCTTGGGAGGCTGAGACAGAAGGAATGCAGGTTCGCAGCCAGCCTCAGCAATTTAGTGAAACCCTGTTTCAAAATAAAAAATAAAATAGGGCTGGGCATAGCTCAGAGGTAAAATTCCCCCGAGTTAAATCCCCAGTATCAAAATAAACAATAGTAATAAATAATAACTATTATTATTATTATTATTATTATAATTGAGTATAAAGGTTGACAGTGTAAGGAGAATTTTGCCTGGGCTATGCAAATGTGGAAAGTCAGGTCTTTGGACTTCTATAGTCATAATAGTACTATAGTTGGGGTACATTATTGTGGTATTCCTGTAACAGCCCCTGTGGCCTTTAAGCAAAAGTTTGATACGTGTACAATGGCGTTTCACAATGCTAAGGTGAAAGTAGAAAACTAAATCATCGAACTATGTTGTGTTGATAAGCATAAAAAAATCCATATTATGTTTGGGAAAAGTTAGGAAGACGCCAAAGGAAATGTAGAATAGTGTTTGTCAGATCATTTCCTTAATAAACACGTGTTTTTTTTTTTTGCAATTAAAACACGACTTCCTTTTAACTACCAAAACCCCACAGGATAAAACTTCAATTCTTTAGCCTCGCATTTATGGTCCTATGAAATCTGGTCCAACTGTGTGACGACACTAAAAACTGCTGAATTGTATACTTTAAAAAAAAAGGTGACTTGTACGGTATATGAATCATACTTGAATTAAGCAGCCATAAACAAAGTTGCATGCTAGATGTCAAACACAGGCTGGTGGAAGAGAGGCTGGCAGGAGGCTCGGCTTCACACAGTCACTCAGGACAAGGTTATGAAGGCTCCCCCTCATCGTTTCACTGGTACCCCACCCAAGTCTTCAGGGTCTGCCCCAGAGGAACAAAAGGGCACTAGAGGGTCTCAAATGAGCATTCAATTGCTCAGGTTTGGAAATGGTGCACATCACTCCCACCTGCCATCTGTTACCCAGACAGAGTCCTCAGGCCCCAACCTTCTACAGTGGGATAGGAAAATGTCACCATTCTGTGTGCTAGAAACCAGAGGGGAAGGCGATAGGGGAAGCACCAGAAATCTCCACAAGGACAAACAACTCCTGAGCCTTTATTACGGTTCAGGCCCTGTATACATTATATGTAAGTGCTTCTGCTGCTAATTATAATAATAGTAATGATAATATAATAGCTAATATTCACTGAGCTTAGTGCCTGGCACTAATTCACAGACATTATGTGCATTCGATTGCTTAATATTCATAACCACCCCCTTGTAGTGAGTACTGTTACTAATCCACTTTATATATGAAGAAACAGAGAAGTGAGATAAATTGCTAAGGTCCTGCACGAAGTAAGTGTTATGATCAAGATTTAAACCCAGAGCCGGGCATGGTGGCGCATGCTTGTAATCCCAGTACTTGAGAGGCGGAGACCGGAAGATCCGGGTTCACGGCCAGCCTCAGCTACTTAGTGAGGCCCTCCGCAACTTCGTGAGACCCGGTTTCAAAATAAAGTATAAAAAAATAGGGCTGGGGGTATAGCGTGGAGGTAGAACGCCCCTGCGTTCAACCCCCGGTACCGCAAAAAAAAAAAAAAAAAAAGATTTAAACCCAGGAATGTGTCTATAACACGCAGACTCTTAACCACTATACCAGTGGCTTTCCATTTTTCTTACTGGGATTCACAGGAAGAATTATGCTACTCCATGACAGAGTACACATAAATGTGTGTATAAGAGAAACAAGAGTTATAAAATAATTCTCATCCTTATTTATGCGGTGTGTGTGTGTGTGTGTGTGTGTGTGTGTTTGTGTGTGTGTGTGCGCACCCTCGTGAGCACGCATGCTGTGCTCACTCAGGATGAACTCATGATAAATGATTTCGTAATCCACCAATGGGGTCGTTGCATCCACTGTTTTCTGAAAGCCTCTCACACCAGGGCTTCAAATACAGTGTAGACGTTATCCTCCCTACAAAGATAACTACTTATATTCCTTTCTCCATTTTTCAGAGTGAAGAAACTGTGGTTTGGTGATATTAATTTGCCCAACACCAAGAAGTTTTAGTAAGTGGCTTTTCTTTCAAATTTTGGTATTTTATTCATCATGAAGTTTTTGCATTTCACAACTTTGCCACCACTCCCAGATTTGGGCAGCAGGAAAACTATGACAACCACATACAAGGGACAAGATGACAACTTCAGCCGAGCATGGTGGTGCACACCTGTAATCCCACAAAGTGAGCTTTCCTATCACATCAACAGACATCTGTTGGCACCTTCTGATTGGTCACCGCGGCCTTCTGGTGGGTAAGCGAGGATGCTCCCCCCCACAGGTCCTAGCAGGATGGAATTCTTTCCTCCTCCCACCAGTCAAACCAGGAAATTGTCCAGGCACTGGATGTGGGCCATTCCTGGAAAGGGTGTGGCATCGGGCAAGGCAGCTCCTTCCAGCTGAGGCGATATCAAAAGAAGACTGAAACAGGGATGGTGGTGCACGCTTGTAATCCCAGTACTTGGGAGGTTGAGACTGGAGGATCCTGCTTCTACCCATGATTCCTTGACCCATGTATTCTTCTTATGGGGACCTAGCACCATATAAAGGTCTTTGGTTCAATGTGTGTCCTCCTTCTTCATGATGTGTCTGCTTCTGTCTGGCTTTTCCAGTAGGTTATTGTTTTAGTCATCTTTCCTGTCGCTGTGACCAAAATACCTGACAGGAATAACTTAAGAAGGAAAGGTTTATGCTGGGCATGGTGGTGCATGCTTGTAATCCCAGTACTTGGGAGGCTGAGACAGGAGGATCCGGGTTTGCGGCCAGCCTTAGCTACTTAGTGAGGCCCTCCGCAACTTCGTGAGACCCGGTTTCAAAATAAAGTATAAAAAAATAGGGCCGGGGGTGTAGCACGGAGGTAGAACGCCCCTGGGTTCAATCCCCGGTACCGCAAATGAAAGAAAGAAAGAAAGAAAGAAAGAAAGAAAGAAAGAAAGAAAGAAAGAAAGGAAGAAGAAAGAAAAAAGAAAGAAAGAAAGAAAGAAAGAAAGAAAGAAAGAAAGAAAGAAAGAAAGAAGAAAGAAAGAAAGAAAGAAAGAAAGAAAGAAAGAAAGAATTAAAAAATAGGGCTGGGATGTAGCTCGAAGGTAGAATGCCCCTGGGTTCAATCCCCAGTACTGCAAAAAAAAAAAGAAGGAAAGGTTTATTGGGGTTCACAGTTTCAGAGGTTTCAGTCCATAGGGTCAGCATAATGAAGCATAAATGGCAGCGGCAGCAGCAGGGTACTTGGAGGGACACTGCTCTCACGCGGTGGAGGCTGAAAGCAGAGAGAGCATGGGGGAGGGGAAGAGGGACATATATAGTCAACAAGGCCACACCCCTAGTGACCTTCTCCTCCCACCACACTCTACCTGCCGATGTTACCACCCAATAGATCCATCCAGATTATTAATTCATCAATGGGTTTGTCACTGATGAAATTAGAGCCCTATTATTTCACCTCCAAACGTTTTTGCATTTCCAATCCATAAACTTTTCCAGGGGACATTCTATATCCACACTGTAACACTATTCAGTAGATAATTTATACAACGAAGTGCATAATTTGACACTCAGTTTATGGGTTGGAGCATCCACGAGGGATGGGACCATACGAGGACTCAGTGTTGGTCTCCGTGGCTGGCGGACTGGCTGGCTGGTGATGGCAGTAGTTGGGTCGGTCTTGGTTAAGTCATGGTCCCCGCTGCTGGGCCTGGGCACAGCCTCCATCACTGCCGCCACGGCTGCTTTGCTCATGTGTCCATCGCACACGCACTGACCTGAATGGCTGATGAGGAGCCTGGATGAGGTTAACTGACCGAATCGTTTTGTCTACCTGGTTATAGAAGACCTCTTCTTTTTTTTTTTTTTTTTGCGGTACCGGGGATTGAACCCAGGGGCGTTCTACCTCCGTGCTACACCCCCGGCCCTATTTTTTTATACTTCATTATGAAACCGGGTCTCACCAAGTTGCGGAGGTCCTCACTAAGGAGAGAGAGAGAGAGAGAGAGAGAGACAGCGAGCCTGAGGCTGGCCGCGAACCCGGATCCTCCGGTCTCCGCCTCCCAAAGTACTGGGATTACAAGTGTGCGCCACCTCGCCCGGCGCATAGAAGACCTCTTCTGAGATAGATGATCTCTCTGGGCACTGATATGTGATATGAAGATCTCTCTCTCTCTCTCTCTCTATCTCTCTCTCTCTTTTGTGGAACCCAGGGTCCTTCTTCCTCTGGGTTATACCGCCAGCCCTATTTTACTTTTTATTTGGAAAGTTGCTAAAAGCCTCACTAAGTTGCTGAGGCTGATTTCAATCTGCGATCCTCTGGTCTCAGCCTCCCAAATACTGGGATTACAGGCGTGTGCCACCATGCCTGGCTGTAAGATCTCTTTTTGCCTGAAAGCAAGACATAGATTTACAAAGACAAAAAGTATCCTGCCCACCCCGACACTAGGGAGAACGAAGGCTAACCACTGGTGCTAGCCTTGGACCCTCATCTGGCCTTGAAAGGAAAGCAGGAGGATTTCTATTAGCAAGCCAGGATAGCAGGAGAATTTCTTTTTTTTTTTTTTTTGTGGTACCGGGGATTGAACCCAGGGGCGTTCTACCTCCGAGCTACACCCCCGGCCCT
>PVJS01021172.1:8391-31883 GCA_004027185.1 Glis glis
AGAAAGAGAGAGAGAGAGAGATCTGGTGGCATTGTGGATCAGTTAGTTAAGGGTGAGCATGGAACTTACTGTTCTGTTTGCAGGTGGAAGTTGTTGACTGCCTTATATGGGATTCCACTTATGAATTTCCATCAGGCCCATGGAAGATATGATCTACAATCTGGCAGTAAAGTGAGATGGGGAGGTATTATGGTTAGGTATAGAGAGTCTCTGAAGTGCTCATGTATTATTAATGTTCAGAGTTGATATAATTAAGTCATGAGGGTTGTAATATCATCAGTAGATAAATCTATTGTAATGGGTTTACTAGGTGGTAACCTAGGCAGGTGGGGTGTGACTGGAGAAGGTGTGTTTCTGGTGGTGTGGCATTAGGAACTGTCCTTTTGTCTTTGAATCCCCTTGCCTGTTGTCTCTCTTGCTTCTGGCCTCCATGATGTGAGAGCAGAACCCTTGTTCTCTCCCTCTCTCTGCTTCCTGCCACAATGCCCTGAGATCTGCAGGTCCTGGTCTCACATGGACTGAACAGCAAATCTACAAAAACTGTGAGCAAATAAATCTTCCTTTTTTAAGTTTTGTGGTCAGGTATTTTGGATTATAACAATGAGAATGCTGACCAAGACAGAAATTGGTATCAGAGACATGGGATCACTGCTATAGCTAAATCTGACCGTGTCTTTTGTGAGTTTTGAAACTGCTTTTTTGAGGAGAAGTTGGAAGGGCTGGAATTCTGACATAAAGGCCAAGGGTAGAGACTATGCTCAGAAGATTTCATAGGGCAAAGAGGACTCCATAGTAAATTGGAGTAGAGACCACATGTGTTACATTCTAGCAAAGGACTTATCAGCATTTTTTCCATGTCCCGGAACTTTTTGTGAGGCCAAATTTAAAGATTATGAACTGATTGAGAGGGTGTAGGGAATCTCAGAACAGAAAATTATCCCAGCTGCATTATGGATATTGATGTCCGCATTCAGCCAATTATACAGTGAATTTCAGAAGCAGAAAGCAAAACACAGAGTCTCAGTCAAAATTCTCACTGCTATAATCCAAAAGACCTAACCACACAACTTAAAGGAAGGAAGACTTATTTTCTCCCAGGTTCCTGGAGATTCTGAGTTCAGTCCATGTGAGGCTGTGGTCTATGGATCTCAGGGCATGGCAGTGGGAAGCAGAGAGATGGAGAACACATGGGCTCTGCTCCTCACGTAATGGAGGCCAGCAAGCAAGGGGATTCAAAGACACAAGCACAATCCCTAAGGCCACACCTCCAGGGACCCACCTTCACCAGTCACACCCCACCTGTCTAGGTTATCACCCAGAGAAATCCATGATGGATTTACCTACTAATGAGATTACAAACCTCATGACTCAATTACATCAATTCTGAACACCAATTTATGAGCTCTTCAGGGGACATTCTATAATCTATAACACGGATATACTTTATAGATTTACAGTTTGATCAAAAAGGCATGTGTACAGCTGGATCCCAGAGAGATGGTGCCATGAAAAAAAGTAAGATGGCTGAAGGGAGGTCAAATGTTTTACATAGGAACAAAGAAAGGAACATATTCATGGCAATTCAAACCCAAGTTTGGAACCATGGAAACAAGGGCCCAGCGGTGGTGGCTATGATTGGAAAAGGCCTGGCAGCACCCAAGATTAACACAGGTCCAGTGGTTGCCAAGACTGAGGAAGGCCCATGGCAGCTGTGATTGAAAAGGGCCCAGAAGCCGTGATTAGGAAGGGCCCAATGGCAGTGATTGAAAAGGTTGTAACTACCTTTCCTGCTATCAATGGATCACAGGCTCTCAGCGTTTACTAAACACTGGAAAAAAGGGGTCAGGTTTTAAAGGAAGCTCCACGAAGCCAGGCAATGTGTGGCAGGGTTGGAATCCCTGGAAGTAGGCCCAAATAGGGCAATTTGTGAAGCTGTGAGGGTGAATCCAAGTTTGCAAGAAAAAGCCCCAAGATTTAGAAATGCCAGAAATGTGGAATGACCACAAGGAAAGGCTGCAAGGTGGGCCCCATATAGCCAGGCTGGAAGAGGGAGTAATCTGCCCATCACAGTCAACCAGGCCATAGGGGAAGGGCTGTCAAGGCCCCTTGGAGATTGCATCTCACCACCATGTGCCCCGGATGCCAGAAATGGAGCCACAGGATTAAATGCTTGCCCTGCTAGATTTCTATCCCGTTTTGGTCTCATTCCTTCTTTCTATGACCCTGTTCCTCCCTTTTGGAATGCAAATGTTTATCTCATGCCACTGTACATTGGATGCATGTAACTTGCATTTTTTATTTTTATTTTCTTTTACAGTATTTCACAGCCAAGAGTTTTCCTTGAGTCTCAGAGGAGACTCTTGAGCAATGCTGGGACTGCTGAGACTATAGGAACTCTTGCAGATGAACTAAATGCATTTTGCATTCTCAAATGAGCATGAACACTTCAGGGACCAGGGGCAGAATATTATGGTTAGATATAAAATGTCCCCTGAAGAGTACATGTATTAATGTTTAGAGTTGATGTAATTAAGCCATGAGGGTTGTAATCTCATCGGTGGATAAATCCATTGTGATGGATTTACTGGGTGGTAACCTAGGCAGGTGGGGCGTGGCTGGAGAACTTGCATCCCTGTGGGTGTGGCCTTAGGGACTATGCTTTTGTCATTGAATCCCCTTGCTTGCTGGCTCTCTTGCTTCTAGCTTCCATGATGCGCAAGCAGAGCCCTTGCTCTCTCCCTCTCTCTGCTTCCTGCCACCATGCCTTGAGATCTGCAGACTCCGGCCTCACATGGACTGAACCCAAAATCTCTAAAATCTGTGATCAAATAATCTTTTCCCCTCTAGGTTGTATGGTCAGTTTGTTTTGGGATTACAACAGTCAGAATGTTGACCAAGACAGAAGGTATGTGCACAAGAGCTGGGCATCTCTTTATCATTGTCAAGAAAGAGGAGGTAGAGCCACAGTCATGAAGGAATGTGCATGCTAGAGAGAAATCAATAAATGTGATCCGTCATAAACAAAAATACAAAAACCTGGGCCCTGAATTGAGGTTTCACTTCAAAAATCACCTGGAGACCTCATCTGCTGCTTTGGTCCAGAGGTGAGAGTCTAAAGGAGGAAGGGGGATGTGGAGAGCCGCCCGCTGTGTCCCACACTGCTCTTGGTTCTGAGCCTCCTGAGTGTCAGCACCCTTCATATTGCTCCAGAGCTTGACATTGGAAGCTTTGATTCTAGTGACTTTTATCTGACAATCGGGTCCTGTGTACTTCCTAACAGAATCAAACATTACAGAAATTCTCAAAATGTATCGCCTATTGATGGCGCTCTTTTCCATTCGGTGACACTGCTGAGAATATCAAATATTATTTTTCTATTTCTTGGGTGTCATCTCTGGGTTCTTTGGAAATAGGTGCAGTTGAACTGTTGAACATGAATATGAGTATTGAATATGCCATATTGAAGCTGGGATCTCCCCCCATGGTCTTTAATAACTTCCATAACTTTTCCTCTGCCAGGTGACAAAATAGTTCATTTCCAATGAAAGCAGAATTTGTCCATTTTAGCAGAACCATTTTTGCTAGGTAGAAACCAGTGATATGAGTTAAAATAAGGGAGCCCTACAATGAGCCATAGCTCAAAGAGACTTTTCATGCCAGAAGGCTTAATGACCAAGTTTCCACCGTAGTAGAATGTACACTCAGAAGAAACCAAAGACGACAAACCATTAAGTGAGCAGAAATTGACCCAACAAGCAAATGTGGTGTGCCTAAGGGTCAGGCTTCGTCCATGTTTCAGGGTTTCCTCTGTTGCCCACCCCTTTCTCACTTACCTTTGGGCTTAGTGCTCTTTTGGAGCCCTTGAGGTAGACCTGCACTCTGGGCATCCAAATGGTCAGGTGGCGTTGACAGGGAGCTCTGTGGATTCTGAGGCTGAGTAGAAAGTCACTTCACTCACTTAAAGGAACAACATTATTTGACACCTGCCAATGCAGTATGTGCACTACACACATTTTTTTCTTATGTGTTGTAAATAGACTATGTTTTGAGCACGCTTGCAGAAAAATTGACAGGAGATACAGAGAGTGCCCATATACTTCCAACCCCCACATTTTCCCATAGTATTAATAGCTTGCATTCTCTGGTATAGTTGTTATTGGTGAACAAATATTGACACATTATTATTCACTAAAATTCATAGTTTACATTAGTGTTCACTCTTTGTGTTGTACATTCTATGGGTTTTGACAAGAGGATAATGACATGTATCCAGCATTGCAGGATCATACAGAATATTTCCATTGCCCTACAAATCCTGTATGTTCCTTCTATTCACTCCTCCCTCTGAATCCCTAGAAGCCTTTGTTATTAACAGTATGTAGGCTTTTACACTGGCTTCTTTTACTTAACAGTATGTATTTATCCTCTATGTCTTTCAGTGCCATGATCACTCGTTTCTTTGTTAGCACTGAGTAGCATTCCATTGTCTGGATATACCATAGCTCATTCTTTTACCTACTGAAAGACATCTCGGTGGCTTCTAAATTTTGGCAATTCCATATAAAGTAGTCATGAATATTCATGTCCAGGTTATAGTGTATACTTAAGTTTTCAACTCATTTAGGTAAATACCAAAAACATGATTTCTGGATCATATGCTAAGAGTATATTTAGTTTTGTAAGAAACCGCAAAGCTTTCTTCTAGAGTGGCTGTACCATTTTGCATTTCTATCAGCAATGAATGAGAGTTTCTGTTCCACATGGTTTTTAGCATTTGGTGTTATAAGTGCTTGGGATTTTAACTATACTATTAACTGTGTAATGGTATTTCATTGTTGATTAAGTTGCAATTCCTTACTGGCACATGAGTTGAATATTGTTTTATATGTTTATTTACCATCTGTATATTTCTTTGGGAAAGTAGTCAGATCTCTTCAAAACTTTTTAATTGGGTTGTTTACTTTCTTATTATTGAATTTTAAGAGTTCTCCGTGTATTTTTAGACATGAGTTCTATATCAGATATGTATTTTGCAAATATTTTACCTGACTTTTTGACCTATCTTTTTGTTGTCTTCACAATATTTATCAGGAGCCGAGTGTAGCTCAGTGGTAGAGCACTTGCCTAGCATGTGTGAGGCCCTGGGCTGGATTCACATTACTTCAAAAAGCAAGCAAGCAAGCAAAAAAAAACAAAAACATAGCAGAAGTTTTCAGTGTTAGTAATGTCCAAACTATCAATTTTTTCCTTTCCTTGATCATGTTTTTGGTGCTGCACTTAAAAAGCCACCAGTCAACCCAAGATCTTCTACGTTTTCTCCTATATTATGGTCTAGGAGTTTTAGAGATTTGTGCTTTACACACAGATCCATTATCCATCTTGAGTGAATTTTTGTGACAGGTGTGAGCTCTGTGTCTAGATTCAGTTTTGTGCATGTGGAAGCCCAGTTCTTCAAGCATCCCTTGTTCACTGAACTATCCTTTCTCTACTGAGTTAACATTGCTTCTTTAGACATACTTTAAAAAATAATTTCTCATCAACGAAAATCAAAATAAATCTTTCTATGATCACTGTACTAAAGTAAAAAGGAAAATTAGGATTACATTATCCAGTCATTTGCCATTAAACTATGGTCAGTAGTTAATGAAAAACCAGGAAAAGCCAGTGTCTGAGCCTCAGGATTTCATTGCACGACCGTTTCCCACCTGGAAGCTCTTGGAAAAAAATTTCCTGGTGGGCTTAGTTTATGGAATAACACATAATTGATCCTTTCTCAGAGACTCCAAATGTGCATTTGCCTACAAGGAGACCTCCATAAGTGTGGGCAACGGGATTTTCCAGGTATTACGTTCCAACCTTTGATTTTTGCCTCTAATTTTCCATCTATTGAGCAAGTTCAGCTGCTCTGTGATGAGCATGGCCTTTCTTTCTACTCTCTAGCCACAATTTCCTCATCTCTAGAATGAAGACATTAAAGGAAATACTGCCCCTGATTTCCTTCTGCCCTGACATTCTGCAGAGCCTGTGACATCTCTCCTAGCATTCAGCATTTCCCTATACCATGGTTTTCTGAAAAGAGCATTTTCTTTGCATATTGAAAACACCTAGAAAGTCTATAAAGAAGATTTCAAGGCCAAAGGGGGGAACCCTTTACCGAATAAGTAACTCCAAGGAACAGACCTGTTTGCGTGCGGGCATATTCCATTAAGGAGCATGGGTATAGCATTTTCATATACAGTCCATGAGCTGCACCTTCAACTAACTGTCCTGGCACTACTGTGGGCTCTTGTTGGTTTCTTTTATTTTATTCTTTTTTTTGGGGGGTACTAGGAATTGAACCCAGGGGCATTCTACCTCTGACCTAGACTCCTAGCCCTATTTTATTTTTATTTTGAAACAAATTCTCACTAATTTTCTGAGGGCCTTGCTAAATTATTGAGGCTGGCCTTGAACCTGTGATCCTCCTGTCTCAGACTCCCATATACTGGGATTTCAGAAGCACTAGCTTCTGAAATGATGTCTATGGTGGCAGTGAGTAGAGGGGAGCTGCCTGGGCTCTTTCCCTAGCCATGCTGGTGTGGTCTGACCCCTCTGGGAAGGATACTAATAGCAGTCTTCTACCAAGACAGTGTCCAGTAGCTGGGCAGCTGTGATCCATAGCTGCTGAAAAATGCCTTTTAAGACTTCTGGGCGCTCCTCACAGCCCACACTCTGCTGAATTTAACTGGATAAAAGGATTTGTGCTTTTCTTGCCTGCCCTGGAAGACAGATCCACTCTGAGGACAGCGGTCACAGAAGATAGACGAAGAGGACAGCCTTACCTGCTCTGAACACAAAGAGCAAATGCTTTAGTCCCCGTTCAGGGTGAAATATTGATGGCCAGTGACAACTTCAAATGCAACTTTAAAACATCTCTGTCAAGTGTCAAGTTCATGTGTCAGTTCTGCTCACTGTGGGCACCACCGAACACAATTGGTCCTAGGAATCCTAAAATGGACCTCACAGAGGAATGCTAAGGTTGGAGGGGACCACAGGCAGGTGCTGATCCAAGTAGGATCGGCTACAATGACACCTACTGAACCCCACCATGTACCAAGAATAGTGCCACCCTTTCCCGTGAGCTGCCTCCACCGACCCCAGGGCATTGTTGAGGAAGTCCTAGTATTGTCCTGTTTTCTATTTGAAGAAACTGAAAAATAGAAAATCTTGCCAAAATACGTTTTAGCAAATGACAGAAATGCTACCATTATTCCAACTCAAATTAGGTGCTGAGTAGCATTGCCAAGTAAATACTACTAATAGAAAGTATTTAAAAATGAGAAAATGAGTCAATCAGCCAATGGCTCAGCTCAATTAATAAATAAATCAAGTTGGGTAAAGTGGCAAACTCCTGTAATCTCAGTATTTTGGAGGGTGAGACAGGAGTATTACAGGTTCAAGACCCGCCTAAGCAACTTAGCAAGACCCTTCGGTAACTTAGCGAGACCCTGTTTCAAAATAAAATAGGGCTGGGGTGTGACTCAGAGGTAGAATGCCCTAGATTCAATCTCCAGTACCTGCCCCCTACACACACACACACACACACACACACACATGCACACTGGTTAATCAATATATACGGGCATCACTTGAAACAGCAACCAAGAGAACAATGTTGGAAGAGAGTGATGCTGGGTGAGGAGATGCAGCAATTCCTGAGGTGCCAGCTCACCTCGATGCTCTGTCGTGGTCACTGGAATAGAGTTATGCCTCATGGGACCAGGACTGAAACATAGAAGTTTGGGTCCTGGATGCCAAACTATTTAAAATTGTTGCCTGAACATGGAAGTGGAGGGACATTAAAGACAGTTGATAGGGCCCTCCTCTCTGTTTGGGGTGAACATGTGTTAAGGATAAATATTATCTGCCTGGGATGAAAGCTGACAGGGAGGCCCCACTGTGGAAAAGACAGAGATGGGCCTGGGAATTGGGGGTCATGAGAAGAACTGAATTGCACTGAGTATCTTCTATGCACTTGGGGCTAATACAAAGCAAATTACACCAAAATGTAGTTTTCATTTTGTACAGTTCTGATGCGCACACATTTCATTTATCATAATTAAAATAAACATTGGTCCCTCCAGCAACTTTCACCTCAGTTACCATGGTGCAGTAAAAATGTGAGTACTCACCTAAAGTTCAAACTTCACTGTTAGCTTTTCAGTCCACAAATCCCTACATAAACAGGAGATACATATGGTCAGTGACCATCCATGTCATGTCTTGCCAAGTCTGTCAGTGATTGGCCCTTGAACAGGCATGTCATGTCCCCAAGTTCAGCCTAACCTGGAGAGAGAGCAGAGTTGCCAGGGATTGGGGTGGCCAAGATGAGCAACAGTTCAAATTAGAATTAGCAATCCAGGCTTTAGGCTCTTGCTGCAGTGCTATGAACAAGAGGCTTGCCAGAAAAAAGACTGAGGTGGAACTGATAGATGGGGAGGAGAGCATCCCCAAGGACCTCCTCCCCCCAGACAAATGACTTCTATGGTTTTATGGACCCAGGGGCTGGGAAGCAAGCACAGGAAAGGCTCGGAATAAAAAATACTGGGTAATGAGTTAGGATGGGGAAATGTGTCTTCAAGATTTCTCCCTGCCCCACATCTCCCTAGACTTCAGCGGCAAAAGGCTCCTAAGAGGACCTCAGATAAAAAGAACAAGCACTAAAGTCACCTGGGGTAGGAGTTTTCACTAATAATATGCGTAAGAGCATGGTTGGCCAAGGGGCTGGAGACCTTGACAGCTCCTTTAGCCTGTGGCACACTGGTTGTATGGCAAGTCTGCAGCAGGGAGGACAGCTGCCCCCAGGGCCTCAGGTAAAGCCTCCCCATGGCCTCTGCTCACACCTGAAAGGTCGGACACAGCTTATTTGTGTCTGGAGACAAACTCCTCAGTGAACAGACAGAGAAGCATGTAGTGTGTTGCCTCTCTCTTCCACATAAAACTGACAAGACATTCTATGAATATTGGTCACCAAAGCAGGGAACTGGCCCACAAAGATGAAAGAGCAGCAAATAAAGGAAAAATAATAATGCTGGAAAGTGCAGTTGAGTCAGCTGTAAAGATAGTTGTAGAAGAAATAGCTGACAGAGGAAATCAGGCCACTTGCTGTTTGAGGACCCCCAGATGTGCAGCCGAAGGAGCTCTGCAAAGGGAACGGATCAGCATCCATGGCCAAGGAGATGTGACAAAGAGCAGTTTGGTGTCCAAGGAGATGTGAGGCTGGCAAAAGAGCTCTCAATATTGGTATCTCAGAGATGTCACAACACAGCGAGTACACAGGACAAAAATCAAAAGCTGATCCTGACGCAGAAAGGAGTATGACAACTAGAAGGCAGACCCTGCCCCAAATGCTCTTGAAAAGCTCTCAACAGAGAAACAAAACATGAATTCTCAAGGTATCAAATGTCTTAAGGTGCAATTTATTAAATAATATTGGTTTTATTATTATTGTGTTCCAATACATCTATAACCGACTATGAAAGTATTTTCATGATTTGGGGGAAAAATGTTCACGTGTCATGAGATAATCATAATTTTCCCACATATTTATACGAGGATTGCTTCGCATGGTTTCAGCTTGTATATTCATGTTTCTGGTCCTGCCCAACCTTGCAAAGTGAGAACTGCCTATATTATCAAATTTAACCTTCCTAGCAAGTCTTAAAATGTATTTTTTCTACTTTGTAGATGGATTAAAACTCAGGGTATTTAAGTAACATGTGAGAGGTCCCAGAGCAAGTCAGGGACAGAGCTTAGATTTAGTGTCGATAACACCAAACTTCATACTCTCAAGAAGACTGTATGAGTCTGATTATTTTTTGCTGCTATGATGAAATCCAGAAGCTGGTTTTTTTTTTTTGTTTGTTTTGCTTAGTTTGGTTTGGTTTTTTGTTGTTGTTGTTGTTGTTGTTGTTGTTTTTGGAGACTAACAATCCAAGATCAGGCAGCACCATTGATTTGGTCCTGGCTACATCACAACATGGTAGATGGGATCCTGGTGGAAACGAAGCCCACCTGTTTCCCAGAGGAATTGCACCAAGATTCAGCCCAAAGCCATGGCTGAAAGATGCCGTGTACCACATCCTCTCCAGAACTGACCTTTGCAGACTTTTTATGTGGGCCTATTGAAGGAGTATAAAATATAAGGTTGCCGTGGTTTTTTTAATTTTTATTTCTCTCTGAACAGATGGCAGTAAACTTCTCCACATGGGTTTGTTGGATACATTTGTTTTGCTTTTTAAAGATGCCTGCTCAGGTCTTTGCCCGTTTTCCTATTGACCATTCATGCTAATAATGAGTCTGTCACCAGAGTAATTGCTTCAGCGTCTCACTCTGAACGAACATGGCTATTTCCAAGCCCCTGATTCTGATTCCTCTCACTACTTGTATCTGTGATGAGCTTTACTGCTGGAAGGCTTGAGGGCAAGTCATCGTCACACCAAAGAAAACTTTAGGCAGGTGAAAGGGAAGAAATTAGAGTCTGGCCCAAGAGACAGCCCGGGAAGAAGCTCTGTTTCCGACATCTCCTCAGGTTCCAATGGCTGCCTTACAAGTTTTGGTGGGTGAATCATGCACAGTCTTCAAGTTTAAAACTTCTAGACATCATTCAGGTGACAAGTGGCTCATAGCAGAAGGCATCAAAGCACAGTCAGCAGTGAAGGCTCGCATGAGAACATGTCTATCCTCTGCAAGTTCTGCAAGCTACCAGTGAACTGGTAAAGTCAGGACGGCCCCTCTGAGGAATACTCGTAGAAGCAATGGCCAGAACTCAGGCCTGGAGATGGAGGCACAAAGTCTGTGAAATATAAACTGCATGAACAGAAAGGGAGTGGGGAAAGATGAGATGGCATCAAGGTAAGGCTCACAGGGGCACTGGGCAACCATCTGGAGAGGGGGAAAAGGAGAATTGAGGAAAGAAACAGTTTAAATAATGCTGTGTCCATAGGTGAAGGGTTCACCACCAATCTCACTAACTTATACAGAGAAGGAAGGGGGAACAGGGTGGGGGAGTTCAGAGCGAAACACATCAAGTGCTGTGTTCACGTATGTTTGTATCACTTTGAACCTCACTATAATATATAATTATAATGCACTAATACAATTATAAAAAAGGAATCATTTTCTAAAACAAAAGAACCCAGTTCTGATTGGCAGCAAATGGTATTTGGGAGCATAGGCAGTTAGATTCGAGTCCACGTGCTTGACCACCAAGCTTGCCTTCCCCAAACTTTCCTTTTATGGGATGAGGGGGTTCACACATCTTCTTCACAAGGTAACTTGATGTGTTGTAATGAAAACTGTTGAAAGACATAAGATTATCCACAAATTCCTGTAGCTCTCCTACAGGAATACAACATGTAACACATCTACAAATAAGAGGCAAACCACAAAACCAACAGAATTTAAATTTAAACAGTGCCTGAATGAGACAGAGGATGTGTTTTTGACACACCGTGCCCGCCTCTGCAACCAGCACCTGCAGTGACTCATGTCGCCCACCCCTTCCCTCCACAGAGTGGCTGTGGAATTTCATCACAGGATGCCATCTGGCCTCCGCTAGGTAAAGCACATCGCTCAGGAATTAATTCACCCTGGCACTTTCCCATTAGTGTGCGGCAGGGAAAGAAGCATTGCTTGGCACCAGCTCAGTTACAAACACAAACTTGTGGGCATCCAAAGTCCCTGACTGTGCTCAGGCGCAAGTTAGCGTCCATCTGGAGAATCCTGGACCCCAGTTTGAACAATACCTTGAGCTTCAGTTTTCTCCAAGCACAATCCTCACCCAGAAGGCAAAGACCTCCTTCTGTGATAAGCCCAATGCAGAAAAGCAGAGAGACTGTGGGACTGGAGAGGGTACCTCCCTGTCTGCAAGAAGAGTGAGGAAAGTTCTCCTGAAAGCGTGACCGCTGGACTGGTTTTTGGAGAAGCTGACCTTGTGGAGGAAGAGAAGAGGTTCCAGGTAGAAGCCACAAAATAAGAAAAGGCAAGGGCGCATGAGAGAATATTATAAATGCACAAAATGGAAAAGAATATATAATACATGGGGAAGATGAGGCTGAGAAGCATGTAGAAGACAGATCATGGGGTAAAGATATATCACACCTACACCTGTACCTATACCTACTCCCACGTATTTATGACTATGTTCCCTACACATACATGACTCTACCAACCTCATTTATACCTACACCTACGGCTATATATTTATATAGTCTGCATCTACACCTACATTTATGCCTATATCTATATATCAACTACACCTGTATCTATACCTACATCTATATATCTATATCATCTACATCTAAACCTGCAAGTACCCCTATAATTGTACAGCTACAATTATATATCTACATATATATCCATGTACCTGCATCTATACCATCTACATCTACATATAAATTCACACCTACACCTATACCTTTATCTATGTACCTATATCGATATATCTGCACCTATACCTACACCTATATCTATACTTCTACATGTCTACATCTCTTTCATCTAAATAAACACCCAAATTATACCTATATATCTATATGTGTGTATCTATATCTGTGTCTATGTTCCTGATTTGTTTGTGACCCTTTTAATGACAGAGAGGAAATCATTAGATTGTCCCAGAACAGTTCATATGTTCACTTCCTTCAGCACCACGAGCAGAGGCTGTTCCTCTGCTGTCTGTTAAGATGATGAGTTTTGAAGAAGCCATCCTCCTTCAATTGCTCTGAACACGAGCACCTGGCTGTCAGCTTTCTCATCCCGGCATGACAGGGCTGCAGGAGGTGCTGCAGTTGATAGGGACACTTGGAACTCTTATATTTGCCAACAACAGCCTTAGCTTGTATTGTCAGCTGTGGTGTGCTAAGCCTTTTAAACTAAATCCCCATATCCCATGGTCTCGTCATTGCTGCCCCCTGTGGCTCCATTCCTTTGAGCAGGAATTTTTATTTATAACACTCTTTCTTCAGTAGGGGCACATCACTAACAACATTCATGCTCAGTCACTTACAGAGCATGTTTCATTCAAAACCCTGTGCCGATGTAAAACACATGAATTTAGTAGAAACCTGAAAGCATAAAGAAGAAAAAAAACATGGTCCATGAACCCACTTCCCAGAGTAAAACTTTCAACCACCCATAGTGCTTTGCTCATCCTAGCTTCCCTTTGCATATTAGGGGCATGAATTCTGACTTTTAACATTTCAATGTAACCATTTCTATGTGACTTGAATATATTGGAAAATAATTTAGTGTTCATATCCTATTTCTTTCTATGTTTCATATCATTGTTAGTCATTCCTACTACATTTGTTCTTTCTCATTAATTCATTTATCAAATATCTGTTGTGCACTTCTTCAATGAGAAAGACAACAAGGCCCTTATTCTCCAAAAATTTACAATCTAAAGGAAAGAAGCAGATAATGAACAAGTGAATAAAAGTTCTAAGATCCCAAATTTGCATATACTGTACTCTAAGTATATTCAGAGGAAAAAACCCTCCATTTTCAAGTTTTAATTACAATTCATCTTTCCTATAATTTCTCATCCACTAAAGCTTGAACAAAAATAGTAAAAAGCATAATAAATTTTAGAACCAACCAAGAAACCTAGCTGATTTACAAAACTGAAACACTTTTCTTATCTAAATCTTTGTGTGTGTGTGTGTGTGCGCGCGCATGTGTGTGTGTGTTACTGGGGATTGAACCCAGGGGCATTCTAACTCTGAGCTACACTCTCATCCCTTTTTATTTTTTATTTTGAAAGAGAGTCTTGCTAGGTTGCTGAGACTCTCACTACATTGCTGAGGCTGTCTTCAAACCTGTGATCCTCCTGTCTCAGCCTCCCAAGTACTGGGATTACAGGCACGCACCACCATACCCTGCTCAAATCTTCGTTTTTTTTAGTTAAAATATCGTATCACTTAGATCCCTGCTCCCTCACCAGAGCACTATCTATTCTTGAAATTTCTGTCTCTAGTATCCATTCTCAAGCTCTCTGCCTGCAGGATCATTATAATCCTAACTGCAAGGTTGGCAGTCCAGTGAATGTTTCGGGCAATCCCAGGTCATGGCATAGGAAGGCCAATGGGATCCGGAAGTGCTGGCACAGAGTCCCCCTCTGCACCTACTCACAAAGTTATTGACCACCCTAGTCCTGGTTCATGGGGCAGTGCTTTACCCTGGAGCAGTGGTTTCACAAACTGCCAGGTCTCTAGAAAACATCAGAACAGCAAATTCTTATCACTACACCTACCAAATCAGAAACTCTGTGTGGGGTCTGGTGATCTGTTTTAAAAGGCTTTGAAGCTCATTTAAGAAGATTCCCAGCCGGGCGTGGTGGCGCACGCTTGTAATCCCAGTACTTTGGGAGGCAGAGACCGGAGGATCCGGGTTCGCGGCCAGCCTCAGCTCTTGCTCTCTCTCTGTCTCTCTCTCTCTACCTAGTGAGGCCCTCCGCAACTTCGTGAGACCCGGTTTCAAAATAAAGCATAAAAAATAGGGCCGGGGGTGTAGCGCGGAGGTAGAACGCCCCTGCGTTCAATTCCCGGTACCGCAAAAAAAAAAAAAAAAAGAAGATTCCCACGTGCACTGAACTTTGAGAAGCACCACCCTAAATGACTGCAAATTGAGTTTACAACTAAGGCAGCTGCTGTTCTGACGTCCTCATCACATACAATGTCAATCAACATGTTTCTTAAAAGCCCCATTCCTATTCCAGTACCCAAGCATCACATAGTGCAAGAAAACCATGCTTTCAGGACCTTCTTCTTTCAGGACTTTCTACTGTCTCCTGTCTCCTTCCTCTCTACCATCTTACAAGGATTGATGGGATCTACTTGACCTACATTGTGTCTTCCACTCCCTGCTCTTCTTCATCCTCCTTCTCCTCTTCCTTCTCCTCCTCTACTTCCTAGGCAGCACAGCTCACTTTCTGTTAGTATAGGTGTAGATGTCACCTCTACATTTCTGCAATGTACACTATAATATGCCTCAGCCAGGTTTGATTATTGGGAGGGAGGGGAGGCTACTGGACATTGAACCCAGGACCTTGCAAATGCTAGGCAAGCACTACGATTGAGCTACATCCCCAACTCAGGTTTGATTCTTGGTATGCTAAAAGGCCTGAATACACTCTTTCTCTTTCTCTCTCACTTTTGTTTTTACTGAAGCTCCTGCCTGTCCCTGCAAAGCCTGATTTACAATCCTTATTATCTTGCTATAGATTCAAACAAACAAACCAAAAAATCTAGTTTGACAGCCAAACTGGAGAAACAAGTTTATTGATTTAGCAGGTAGGTCTTCTCCCCGTAAGCCACTGAAACTCATTGATTAGAGGGGGCTGGAAACTCCAAGGCAAAAAATATTTAAATGAATAAATAAAGTTAGAATATGGAAATACATCTGAAAGTATTTCCAACTATAATACTCCTGTTGCATCAACACAAAAATCAATATGCATTCTTTCTTTCAACAAGTATTTATGGAGGACCTTCTAGGTGCAGAGACTATTCTAAGCAATGGGGAATTAGTACTGATACTAGATGTTACATCATTCATTCCTTAAAACAATGTTAGAAGTATGTACCATTATGCCATTTTCTTAGGGAAAAGAAACAGAAGAAGCCAAGTCTAAACCGCTTGCCCAAGAATACTCATCCAGTCAGGGCTGGGTCCCCAAGCCACACACTGCCTTACAGGAAGTACAAGGCCAGGTCTCAGCCCTGGGGAACTGTTAAGCCTCTCTGTTCTTCCAACTGACTTTCTTCAAGTCTCCCATCTTACTCTCCTTCACAGTGTTGTCTTTGCTACTGTCGATATGCATTCTTCAATGTGAAATTATGCATGTATGCTAATGCACATATACACAGGAATGGATGTAGTTCACTTATTTGTTGACCGGGTCATCAGGCTCCACTCAGTACAGCGTGTGGTAAACAACATAGTACCCCCCAAATGTCCACATCTGTATCCTCAGAACCTGTGAGTGTATTACAATTGTCTCTCAAGGTCTTCAGAGGATTGGTTCCAGTATCCCAGTGGATACCAAAATCCACAGAGGCTCAAGTCCCTTATATAACATGCTGTAATATTTGCATGTGACCTACACACATCCTCCTATCTATTTTAAGTCGTTCCTAAAGTGCTCAGACCTACTACAATAAAAATAATAAGAAAATAGTTTTTATACTATATTATTTAGGGAATGATAAAAAGTAAAAGCAGTCTGTTCAAGTTCAGTAAAAGCATAAATTTGTTTTCAAATATTTTCAACCTTGGTTGGTTGGGTCCTCAGATGGGGAGCCAATGAACATGGAGGGCCAGCTGCATTACGTGGCCAGGGGGGATTGAGGTTGCAAATGGAATCAAAGTCAATAATCAGCTGACTTTAAGATAAGGAGATTAACCCATATTATCCAGGGAGGGCCAATAGAATCTCAAGATACAATGGCATAATGAGAAGCCACATGGAACACCACGTGCAAAGGGCTCAAGCCAGTGGCCAGAGATGACTTAGAAGCATCCCTCACACCCACCCCGCTGTACCTTGGCCAGGAGACCAGGTTCCCCACCTCCTCAACTTCCTTTAAATAGACCATTCAAGTACTTGCTCATGCCCGTATACATCCATGTGTGCACTCCTGATGGGAAAGAGAGCCAGGCTGAGCTCTGTTTCATGACATGTGACCCTGCCCCCCCCCCGAATCACAGACCCGAGGTGGCCCCAGGCATCTTGTGTATGTAAAAGTCCCACCATGACATCCAGGTTAAAAACCACTGCTCCAATGACAACCACTTCAGGTTCCTCATAGACTTTTCCATGAAGATTTCCCCAGCTGGGGAAAATAGATCTCTCCCTCCTTTGAAATTCAATGTCACGCCAGTTGTACTTCCAGCTCTTGCCACTTCAAGTGTTTTAGGTTTTCCTATGGTTACCGAAGGATTTCTTTCTTATGACGACCACAAGATTGCTCTCTGATAGCAGGAGTGTGTCCCCTCACAGTGACAGCTCCTGACAGGCATGACTGCACATTACAGGGTCTTACAGATGACAAAACTGAGGCTTAATGACAACAAATCATTTGTGGAAGGTTGGAGGCAAACTCAAATTTGCGTCCTCTGATTCCACCTGCAGCCTTCCCCGCTGCTCCAGCTGGTCTGGTGAAGGGCTCTACCCACCAACATGGAGAGGTGAGAACAGCAGGGCGGGCTGGAGGGTGATGGTCCCTTCCTGCACAGGAATGAGCAGCCAGCCCAGTGCTCTGTCTCCAGGTGGCCAGGAAATTTCTCTAGGATCTATTTCTAACCCTCTGAACTGAATGACTTGCACACATTTCTCTTCTAGCTGCTCATGCCTACATCCTCACTCTGCTCAGCCCCTTAGATTCATTCTTCACTGGATGGTTTCCCTGTGCTGAGGCTGGTTTCTCCCACATGACCTCCTAAGTCCTTCTCCCACCCAGCCTCTGCCACAGACATACATGGCTCCGACCACCAACCCGAGCCGAGCCAGGAGCCCTAAACCTCGCTTTCTCAAGACCAGACTTAGCAAGGACTGTCCCTTGCATAGAGCAGGCACCAGCGGGTATTCATTAATCTGGCAAATGGTTGACATAAAACAACTGGTGTGCAGATGGGTCCAAACATCATAAGGAACCATCTTTAACTCCCTCACATCACATACCACAGCCTGGGATCCATATCCTGGAACTAGAAGGCTGGAAAAATCAACAATGAAATAGAGATTTTTATGGCTACAAGGACCATTACCGAATAGTAAAGTATCTGTTGAAATTATATTGTCAAGAATCTGGGAGTAAAGCAAATGAAATCAATATCAAGGCAAGAGGTGAGTAATGGCCAACCAGAGCCAGCAGCCGGGTGAGCCTGTGGCCTGGAGCATCCCGCTTCTGTTCCCTGCTTCCTGCTTAAAATGCAATAGATACAAAGTGTGCAGCTTACTCAGCACCAGCGTTCTCTCTTTCCTGGGAATCATAGACCACCCTCTAGTCATTAGCATTAAAATACATGCTTCTAGGTTAAAGCTTCCCTCCCCTCCAGCTGCGCCAGGAAGGCTGCTGGGGAAACCTCCCCCAGAGTCCTGACGTGTAATCAGCCTCTTGAGTCTTGTTTGTTTGTTTTTCTTCCTTGCTGTTGTTCAGCCTTTTGCAATTAATCCATTCATTCATTAATGCATTCGGCGAACATTTACAGAGCATCTTTCTGCTCTAGTGTCATTCTGTTGTACAGAGATTAAAAGGTGGAACACATAAAGAGCCCCTGCCATGGAGAAACCCCAGTCCAATTTAGAGAAACTGAACATCCCTGTTTGTCCAGGACTTAGAGTTTTCCTCAGGCCTGTCACTACAAAAGTCAGGAAAATCCAGAGTAAATCAGGATACCCGGTGGCCCTATTGTGGCGATAAAAGAATGGCTATGGTGTGAAAATGCTAAATTGGGGTGTTCCCGGAGAGTTTATGGGGTCACAGGGTGTTCAGCATCTTCTGTCACCACTGCAGCGTAAACACGTGAACCCAGAAATTGAAGACTTGCTGCAGGGGGGAGTGGAGGACTGAAAGTAATGTCATGGGTTTGGAAACCCTACACCTGGGGCTGGGGGTCTCTGTAGAAAGGGTGCCATGAAGCTTGTGTTCAATGTAAGGAAAGGAAGAGGAACAAAAATGCTCACAGCCAAGGAATTCCCAGTAGAGGTGGGAAGAACAGACACATAACCACACAATGTTAAGTGCTACAATCAGTATATAGTCTATATCTAACGCTGGGGAAACCAGAAGGCACCATTGACATACGGGCTATGCCAGATGGAGAAGGGAAGCCTTCAGACAGAAACGAGATTACTGATTCATGAAGACAATGCTCAACACAGAAGTAGGACTTTTAGGAGGTTGTAGAAGAGCATTTGGGTTATAAATGAAGACCATAAATAAGGGAGAACATGAAAGAGAGAGAGAGAGAGAAAATGGTCCACTGAAAATCATTTAGATTGATGGAGAGAGAATCTTGGGCCAGATAGGACAGTCACTGAAAGCAGAGGGTGGAGAGGCCATACTGAAGCTTAGCATGGGAACCAGGCATGGTGGCACAACACTTGTAATCCTAGTACTTGGGAGGCTGAGACAGGAGGATTGCAGATTCTAGAACAGCTTCAGTAAGTAGTATAATGCTCATCAACCTAGTGAGACTCTGTTTCCAAATAAAATAAAATAGGGCTGGGAGTGTATCTCGGAAGTAGAATGTCCCTGGGTTCCATCCGCAGTTCCACAAAACAATAATAATAAATGAAATAAAATAAAATAAAATAAAAAAGCTTAGCGGGGAAGGATGTGTGAGGTCCTGGGAGGGTCAGGGCTTGAGGCCCTGGGAGGGTGTGGGTGTGTTTCTTAGCTAAGTCTTCCTCAATGCCTAGTGACCCCAGCTCACAAGCCTCTCCCATGTGCTCTCTCTCTCTCGATTAGTTTAGGTGAGGGTTTTGTCAGTCTCATTTATCTTTTCAACTCTCTTTCCCTGACCCTTTGCGTTGTCCCTTTATTCTCTATTTCATTAATTGCAGCTCTAAACTCTTACTTCTTTCCATCTACCGGTTTTGAGATTGGCTTGTTCTTGTTTTTCTAAGACCTTGAGACATGATTCGGTTGTTTGAGATACTTCTGGCTTTCTAAAGCAGGTATTCATAGCTATAAACCTCGCTCTTAGGTATGCTTTTACTGTGTCCCAGAGATTCTGGTATGTTGTGCTTCTATCTTCAGTTGCCTTTAAGATTTCATTTTATGTGTTTTAGTTACCTTATTCCTTGGGTGTTCCACGCCTTGGAACCGCATTATAGGTTGATGATTCCACTAGTCCAGCACCAAAAAATGGTTAAACAAAAGAAATTGAACATGGATTAGAACATTCAACTGTACAAATTACATTTAGTTGTTCAAATAACTTGGGAGGGAAGGACTGAGAAGGACCTACCTAATACATTGATTCACCAACATAAAGGTAAATCTGGTAGCTATTTCTCTGACATAAATCTCTTATACAAATTCATCAATGCATTCATTCCTATGGTTACCAAATTTTTTATGAGTGTGTATGATGTTCCAGGGTTCTGCATGATAGATTTATAGAAGAACACAATAAATCAGAGAACAAAAAAACTATCATACAAAATAGATGCCAGGTTATATGACAAGTCCAAAGAAGGTCCCATAAAAAGGATGTAAAGGGTGACTTGATTTACCATTTTTTATTATGTAATTATATTATGGAATATTTTAAGTGGTATCTGATATTTCGCCCTCCCATGAGTGGTATGCCTTATGGCCTTTCCAGAAAAAGATGTCCTTTAATTTCTTTTAAATATTTGTGGAGAAATAACTGTTATAAGTAGACAAGTAGATTCTAATTACCTACTGTCCCTAGAAAGAGGAAGTCTCCATTGCTTCCAGAAACTTCCTGCTTACCACTTTGACCAATGAGCTGTGTGTCTGTAAGTATACCCAGAATCCTGTGATCATCCTAGGGCTTCTACTTCTCCAGTGTAGTCAGGGGAGAGAATTGCCTCTAGTCTGTGTTAAGGTCAGAGAGTTAAATAACCTTACAATCATTTAACTGTATGAAGCCATACAAGTTTAATAATGAATAAAAATTGAAAAATCACATCTATTGTAAAGAAAGTTGGTCATTTCTTTCTGGAAGACAATTTCAAAAAATATTTCAAGAACCTTCAAATCAAAGCAACCTGTTACCCAATTATTTCTTTTTCTTTTAGCAAAAAAAAAAATAAGAAATTTATCAGATTTATATTTTCACCATGTTTCTGGAAATGAGAATAAAAGAATGGATCTCTAATATAGAATAATGATTAAAGAAATTGCAGTACATCTATAATGTGCAATCCCAAAATGTAATTAACTATATTTTTACAAGCAAGTAATGATGTAGGGAAATTCATATGATAAAATGTTAAGTGAAGAAAAGCAGGATGGGAAATTAATATGTTCAATGATTCCAATGTTATGGAAATAAATCATAACTCTATCTCTGAGAAATGACAATATGGTTGATATTTTTTCTTTTTAACTTCTATAGCTTTTAAATTGTATACAATGAACACATAAATCATCAATTGCTAAGGAAAATTCTTTTTTCGTTTTTTACTTTTTGCTTATCCCAGCCACACATTTATTTATCCACTTTTGTAAGGACAAAAACTGTCTTTTTGCTTCGGTAAGGTCAATGCCTGGTCGCAGTTTTGAAGAAGTAAGTGACATCAAGTTTCCCCCTGGTACTCTTTATTTGAAATGTCAGTTTGACGCAAATCTTGGCCCAGTGTGCTTTCCCAGCAATATGCTTGCTTTAAAATCCATGTTAAGATAAAATTGCTTCCTAGTTTCTTGCAAAAATGGCTTCCAAGTATAGTACAAGTGCTAATAATTTGCACTGTCTCCAAACAACTGTCAGATTGGCAGGCACCGAGTTTGCAGCTGCTACAGCTCCTATTAGCTTCAGGAATTTGCACATTCTATGATGGAAAAGACCACGAGGCATAAAGTTAACTCTGGTTTATGTTCATGAATGTGTCTTACTTGAGTGGTCTGCTTGATGCATAGGTTTGCTTATTATTGATAGATATATAATATGTATTATTATAATATTATTATAAGGCCTTTTAAGATAAGCATATATTGTTATCAGAGCCTTATAAGAATAGTATCCACATATCAAAAATTGTGAAGTAGTTACATTCATGTACTGAGGGTCAGATTATTGCCTTTCAAATTAGAAAAGAAATTGTTGCTATTGCTTCAGTCACATTATAAAGTTGCCATTATGTTGACCCAAGAAGTCCATGCCTTGTTTTGATTCTATGCCTAATAAACCACTATCTGGTGTCCAAATGAGGAAGCTGACCTTCAAAGAAACTATAGAGAGGTCTACCACTTAAACCCTCCTAGCATTGGTTGGGTGTCTTCCATATGCTACATTTATTTGGAGAAGTCTGTAAGCAGAAAAAAAAATCAAACAAGAAGTTATATTTTGATAACACAGTAATATTAGTGAAAGCCATTTATTAAGGGCATTAGTAATAGAAATGCTAAAATATGCTGGGTGCACATGCCTGTAATCTCAGTACCTGGGAGGCTGAGACAGGAGGATCATAGGTTCAAGGCCAGCCTCAACAATTTAGCGAGGTCCCCAGCAACTTAACAAGACCCTGTTTCAAAATAAAAAAGAGCTGGGGATATAACTTAGAGGTAGAACAACCCTAGGTTCAATCCCCAGTAGAAGAAGAAGAAGGAGGAAAAGAAGAAGAAGCAGAAGAAGAAGGAGGAGGAAGAGAAGGAGGGGGAGGGGAGGAGAAAAGAAAGAAATGCTAAAATATATTCACACATGAATATGCAAAAATTAAGAAATTCTCTGGTCATAAACATAATAAGCCTTTGTGCAATTAAAACTATAATATACATATGTTTTTATGTCTGCATCTTTCCCTCAATATTATGTACATGAGGTTGATTCATGTCCTTTCTTAGAGTATAATTCATTTACATTTATCACGTTATGATTTTCTGTTGTGTGAATATATCACAATTCCTTTACCTGTTTTATCATTAAAAACAATAGTTTCTTAATGGCATATACTTTTTCAATTGTTGCAGGAATCTATCATTTCTGTTTTAGAAAATTCTAGAATTTTACTTATTTATTTCTGGATAATTTTTTACAAATTCGCCTTTCATAATATGCTTTAATTTTTTTCTGTTTTCATGAATTTTTTCTTCCTAGAATAAGTTACATTATACTATTTCTCTACTTATTTATAATTTCTGAAATTGTTTTGATGCACTGTTTCTTAGTTTTATCTTAAGTACAACTGATTAACTTTTTAGCAAGCTTAATTCTACTCTTTAATTAATTCCAAATCCAATTTATTTAGTTAATTAAGGTTTTGTTTTCAATGCATTCTCTTTCTGTTTCTGCATATTTGTTAAATACATTAAATACTCACTAATCAAATTGAGAATAGATAAAAAACCGCTCCATATTTTATTTTAATTTTATGAAATAAATATTTTCAAATGAAAAAGATTCTGTTTCTAAACTTTATTCACTCATTTCAGAGAATTGACTATACATTCATTGTGACATTTAATATTTTAATATTGCAGTGACCACATGTTTCTAAGAGTTGCCTTTAAAATCTGTCAGGCCAAGCCGGGCGTGGTGGTGCATGCTTGTAATCCCCGTACTTTGGGAGGCGGAGACCTGAGGATCTGGGTTCGCAGCCAGCCTCAGCTCTCTCTCACTCACTCACTCTCTCTCTCTCTCTCTCTCTCTCTCCCTGTCTCTCTCTCTCTCTACTTAGTGAGGCCCTCTACAACTTCATGAGACCCGGTTTCAAAATAAAGTATAAAAAATAGGGCCGGGGGTGTAGCTCGGAGGTA
>PVJS01021173.1:0-31780 GCA_004027185.1 Glis glis
CACGCTTGTAATCCCAGTACTTTGGGAGGCGGAGACCGGAGGATCCGGGTTCGCGACCAGCCTCAGCTCTCTCTCTGTCTGTCTCTCTCTCTCTCTCTCTACCTAGTGAGGCCCTCAGCAACTACGTGAGACCCGGTTTCAAAATAAAGTATAAAAAAATAGGGCCGGGAGTGTAGCGCGGGGGTAGAACGCCCCTGGGTTCAATCCCCGGTACTGCAAAAAAAAAAAAAAAAAACAATGTGACACTAAATTTATTCAAGTTGTATGCATCCAGTAGCTCCATTAAAAGCAAAAGCTGAGAGAAATACTTAACGAAATCAGTACCACCTGATCAAACTATATTCTGAAATCTAACATACCAGTTAGGATCAACACGCTGTCAATCTATATATGCAAATTCATGCTGGTTCTCCTAGATTAGTTCAAACTACAACAGCAAAATTCAATCAGATTCTCAATCAAAACTCCATATGATTTAATTAATCAATTAAAACCAGGCTTCTGTAAAACCTACGACTATATACCATGTCTAAGTATGAAGCAATGAGCTCAAATTTCTAAATGAGTTGATAGAATACTCTATCTTCTTTTCATTGTTTTGGGTCTTTTTCCCCAATGTTATCAAGGTACAATTGGCCAAAAACATTGAGTATATTCAAGGTGTACAATGTGATCATTACAGATTAGTACAATTTGTGTTACAATTAACACTATCAAATTAACATCAATCAACCACATATAGTCATTTGTGTATGTGCAGAGTGAGGACACCTAAAATCTGCTCTTATTTATTTTCAAGTAAATAATACAATATTTTAGAATGAAATCGCCATTCTGTAAGTTCTGTAGACTCAGAGCTTACCTTGTAACTGGAGGTTTATACCTCCCTCCCCCCCCCCCAGCCTCTGGCAACCACTGCTCTACCGCTCTGCTTCTGAGTTCCTTTTTTCAGATTCCATGTAAGTAGGATCGTGTGGTATTTCTCTTTGTGCGTCTGACTTATTTCACTCAGCATAATTTCACCTCTTCATAGTGCATTTTCTGCCTGTTACATAGGGGCTTCCTACCAGGGGAAATACAAATGAGCAGTGACCTTTTTGTTCTGATGCGATCAACCTGGCAGAACGATGAGGACGCCATTACCAAATGGTGATGCACTGGGTGAACGGGCACCATGCTCAATAGGTGAGAGTATTCAGAGGCACTGTTGTGGGGGAAGCAGGGAGAGGAAATCCAGATTAGAGGGCTGCTGCTTCTTTCCCTACCCTCTGCCCACCTAGTCAGCCCTGCCACCCGTGGGGTGAGGAGATAAGAGATGCAGGTAACAGCAGCATCATCTAGGCAGGCCACGAGGAGAGCGAGAAAGTGGAAATAGGAAAGTACCAGCAACAGAAAGCGCACGAGAAGACACGCCCGAGTGACCAGCCGGGTGACATCACCTCAGGTCAGTAAAGGGACCAAAGCACGGTTGTCCTTCTAATGCCCTAGCGATTTACAGAAAAGAAAAATGAAGTCCCAACTTTTGGGTCTCAAGTCCAAGGTCACAACTGAAAAAGTAATTACCTTAGCTACAATCGAGAACTGTTAAATAACAAAAGATAAAATATGACCTAGCATAAAGAGTTTAGAATCTAAAATAGCAAGTCAAAGCATAGACAGGAAAATAAACCAGTGTGGTAATGGGTTTTGAGCAAATCTAAGCTTCATGTTATTTGTTTCTAAATCAATAGAATACAGAAAGCAACAATACATTTCTTCTGATAGGTCTAATCCGAAGTGCAGAAGGGAAAAAGACACCATTTGGAGACCACTATTTAAAATGGCCTTTCTGAAAACGCTCTTCAGCTCTTAGGACCTGAACATTTTCTCAAATAAAACTGTTATTAAACTAAAAGGTCAGTGTTTCAGGATGGGCTACTTTAAGGGAAGCACAGGAAAGGCCAACTTTGCCTATTAGCACAGTGAGTCTCCAAGCAGATCTTGAGGAGCTGGCAAAGTTTTGTGAAATGAGAAAAACAGTAAAACCGAGAAATGTTCACGCCATATAAATCGGATTTGCCATGGAAATTTGCAAAACTATTTCAAGTTCAGTAAGTATGGTTCCATGGCTTTTACATACACACTTTCCCTTTAAAATGTGTTAAGGCAAAAGAATGTTTTCTTCACATACTTGCACCCTATACTTTTCAAAATCTCAGAAACCATTTTGATTTTTTCTCAATAGCGAACATACCTTAATGAACATAAACACTAACATCTTGTCAATTAATTATAGAAGATATGACAATGACTAAAACATGGGAGAAAAAGCCAAGCATTGCAATTGCCTGGTTACAGCAAGCACGGCCCTAAACCCTTTATTTGAAACCATTGTTGAAAATAATACATACTCAAATGATTAAAAGCAGCTCAGGATTCCTAACAAATTTTTGTTTGCTTGTTTTTACAAAACAAATGTTTTGGCTAAGCCAAAGAATCTTCTTTACTGATTGCTTAGGAATCTTTTAATCCTCATAATCACCTAAGTTTCTAAGCCATAAATTTGGGTTTAGGATCATATAAAAAAATACCTCCAAAATTCCTAACCTTATACTCAATTCTGAATTTTCTTGGGAACTGAATACCATGCTCGTAGTCCTCAGAGAAAGTGCAATATATATTCAATATAACTCTTCTATGTTATATGACTTGTGGCCAAACATTTATGCTTTCGGATTAAACTAGATGGGGGAGGGGGAGGACAGACAATATAATACATAGAAGACAGATCCTTTAATCACAAAATGACTCCAAAAACAGGACGGACTTTAGAAACTCATCATCTACGGAAAAAAAAAACAAAAGATTAAAAACGCAACCATGATTGAGACATGCATGGATTCCTTGGAATTCAAGGAACACAACTATTCCTTTTGTGCCGTTTTCCACCTATGATCCCCCTTCCCTTAGTTTTCTTTGCACAATTCTTGCCCATTAATCCCCTCCCCAATTATAGTTTTTCCTAAACAATCTATAAGTAGCTTAATAAAAAGTAGGTCTTATCACTTAGAAAAATGTCAGTTCCTTTGGGATTTTTCCCTTTCTGCATTTCCCTTCTTGCTTTTACTACCTGCTGGTTCATATCATACCCAATTATATAAAGCCTATTAGTTCCTATGCTAGTTTATAAACACATAAGAGAAACGATGTAGATCTACTATGAGAAGAAAAGAAACATATGTGATTGCATAATACAAGAAGATTTTAGGTAGTGAGTCTGACTCTCCCAGGATTGAGATAGTTGAGCTAGGGCTGGAGGGCTGGGGAAGTAGGTCAGTGGTAGAGTGCTTGTCTAGCCTAGCATGCTCAAGGCCCTGGTTCAATTCCCAGTATCCCAAAAAAAAAAAAGTCAGAGAGAGAGCTGAGCTAAAACTTATAGCATAAGATATACCCAAATTACATTTTCAGCTCCATAGAAATACCCATTAATCTTGTAATTTCAATAAATTCATTAATGTGAAAAAAGAATGTATTGTTTAAAAAAATATTAATGGAAGCATCCATGCAATCAATGAAATATGACACACAGTATATTAGAAGTAAATGACTCACAGCATGTGTTTTAGGATAAATCGTGCCCTGCTCCTTATCTCCTAAGAGATACAGGGTTTGACTGGGAGGAGAGTCAAAAGAGGACTAGGATAAATCTCAGGGGTTAGAAATAAATAGGTAGCAGTTTGCCATTTGTGGCACAATCTACTTGGCAGACAAATACACCTGATTTAAACACACACACACACACACACACACTGAGAATATTAGTATGTTCAGCCGACAGTTACCTTCACTAACTCAGAAGGAAAACGTATCTTAAGACTGCCTTCAAAAAACTGCCATCTGTCTACATACCTGGCAGGGTAACTGTGGCTACTGACACATTAAAGTTAATGAAGATGGTAGAATGAAAATTCTTAACTGCACATTCATAATCATAAATATTGTATCAGAAGGCACAGTGTTACAAAGAGTTTGGCAACCTAAACATTAACAGCATCAAGTTAATGGCTTATTTTGAGTATTATTGCTCCTTCAGGATTTATGTACCTTCGTAAATTTCTAATTTGAATGGCACAATATGCAAATAATGTCCATTATATTGTTTGCTTCAGAATAAGCACTCATGGAATCCAGCTCCGAGTTCCATTCTATATGAAAACAAACATCAATACTGGGCTGCAGAAGCTGTATAGCAGTAGACAAGCTCATAATTCATATTCTACCATTCTCACATTTTTAAGTAGATGATTCGTAAAACCAGTATTGAGAATCAGATACATACAGTACTTCATGTCTTAATATCCTGAATAATAGTTGCAAGATATTGCAAAGCCTGTAGGAAAATAAGATCTATAATTTAAATTAAAAAATAATAATTACCTCTGGATATTGCTTTTTGATGCATAGCTTAATTTTTTGTTTGTTTCAAAAATGGATATATTTTGTTCACCAAGGATAAAACTATAAATTAAATAGCATTAACTCTCCAGCCCCAAATGAAGAACAAAACCGCCAAACCTGCTTCCATTTAATTCAAAAAGTCTAAGGTTTCTTCAGAAGGAGTCATGAAATGCAGAGAGAGCCATGCAGGGGATTCAGGACAGGCCCTGGCCTTGCCACAATTTTTTGTGATTTGGCTCAAAACACTTCTTTGCTTTTTAGGCCAAAGCTATCTCATATGTAAAATCAGGGTCCAAACTAGAAAGTCTCCAATATACCTTCCCCTTCTATAATTGTATTAAATGGGAGACTGATGGGTTGAACTCGGGCTTGAGCCTCCACTTGCTCTAGAAAGCCACTGAAATGAAAGTAAAGGAATAATACACTATATCACAGACAATATATATTGTTAGTTGTTTTCCTTGGAGTGACAACTTAATCGTTTGCAGAAATTGTATCTCAGGTACCCACCTAGCAAACCACCAAAAACAGCCTCCAGTCTTTACAGACAAAGCAAAAGGGGGAAGGGGAATGATTGTTCAGGCTTTGCTAGGCAAATATCTGCAGATGTCCAATAAAAGTTTGTTAATTGATTTGTGGAGTCAAAACATCAGTCATTTGATAAAAAGAAGTCACTAACTTTGGTACCGGTGGGAGAAGATTTAGAAGAAATACACACACTGTAAAAATTATATATACAACTAGCTGGGTGCAATGGCACATGCCTGTAATCCCAGTACTTGGGAGGCTGAGACGGGAAGATCCCAGGTTTGAGGCCAGCCTCAGCAACTTCATAAGACACTGTTTCAAAATAAAATAAAAAAGGGCTGGGAGTGTAGCTTGGAGGTAGAATGCCCCTGGGTTCAATCTCCACTACAAAAGAAAGGGAGGAAGGGAGGGAGGGAAGGAAGGAAGGAAGGAAGGAAGGAAGGAAGGAAGGAAGGAAGGAAGGAAAATCTAAGTATAAAGACTGTGGCAGCTACTCAAAAACACGTCTACACCCCCAACTCTCCTCACCACTGCCACCACCAGGGTTCTGCTCCTTCTCCCCGACCCCTTTTACAGAAAACCTGGAGCCACCACTGCCAACAGCAAGTTGTTCATAAAGGAGAAGGCTGGGTATCACTAGAAGTACGCTGTGCTCGCCATAAAGTTTCCGTTTCAGTGTTTAAGCTCCACTTTCTGTTATCTGATCTACCATATGAAGTTATTTTTGTTTGCTTTTTAAATCTTTTTTTCCAAACCAAGTAGCCTCTAGGTACAACCCGAACTAGAGAAATCAACCAATTCACTAGGTAGCAAATCCATGTCGACTTAATCCTATGCTAGGCTTTATGAGAGAAGACAACATATGAAATGTTCCTTACATTGTAAGAGAGGAAGACATATAAAATGTTCCTTACATTAAGAAGAAAACAGTCTGTCTAGTTCAGTAAAATTGTACTACTGGGACAAGGTCAACAGTAGTTAAAGGAGGTGAGTTTTGAGCAAGGTCCAAAATTAAATAGATGGAAAGAAAAATAAAATTTGTTTATAAGAGATAAAAACAGAAGGATAAATTATGCTTAACTGTGGGGCACTTTGAAAACCAGGAAGGAATTTAAGAAAAAAAAGTTAAGAAACAGGGCATCCTGGACAGTTGTAAAACCTGGGAATAATGTAACAAAATAAGGTGTTATGAGAAATTTAATCTGATAAAGTATTGCAGACAAACTAGAGAGCTAAAGTATAAAGTAATGAGTGGTTCTCAAAGTGTAGCTCCACACTCCCTTCAAAGCAGCAACACCTCCTGGGAACTTGTTACAGACCCACCAAATCAAGAACTCTGGGGAAGGGGCCCAGAGGTCTGTGTTAACAAGCCCTCCAGGTGATCCTGATGCACTCAAGTTTGAGAGACATTGGCACATGGTGATGAGGACCTGAAGCAGGAGACTGGCCATGAAGGTGGAAGTTAAGGTACAAATCATTTCACTGGGAAGAAAACTGATCATCTGAGACTAAGAGATGAAAGAGAAAGATGTCAAAGGTGCACCCAGATGCCAGAAAATTAATACCCATGATGGTCAATTAAGTAAAGAAGGAGAGGCTGTTTGGAGAAAAAAGATAATGAGCTCAGTTTCAAACATATTCAATTGACGGTAATGGTAGAACCACCAAACAGAATTGTAGGCAATTAGATATTTGAACATGAAACTCAGATTTGATTTGAGACATGACTGGAAATGGTAAATTGGGAGTGACTATTTAAGATCTGAGCTCAATGAAGTCAAGGGAGAAAAAAATGTGTAAAGGGAACAAATAAAAGGCTAAGGAATAGTCCTTAAAAATTCATCAGATGAAGGAAGGAAATAAAATAAAAACAGCATTAGAGACAAAGAAGAAAGAGAAAGGAAAGGAAGAAATGAACTAACATAGCACATGCAGAAATGATGAATAGATTTTGTCTCATGAGCCAATTCTGATCAAGATCAACTGGCAGGAGCTGCCTGGGGTGCTGTGTGCAGGAGGACTCTGAGGCCAAGTCCGGATCCAGTGAATGAATGTCTAACCTGGGCACAGGAGCAAGAACTGGCAGCATGGCTTACAACTACCTGTCGTCCCATGGCTTGGAAATCAGATTGTACGAGCATCAGGAAATCAGTGGGAGGAGAGCAATGGAAGGCAGCAATTATAGGCCTCTGTTCAACAGGAAACAGGAAGGGGTGGAAAAAATAGAAATAAAAGAGAATTTTCACAAATAATAGAAATCTGCACATGTTTGGAGAGCAGTCATAATCAATAATCTGCTACTAAATTATAAGATACAGATGAATGCTAGTTATTATTTCTCAGAAGTAATGTATAATATATGAATTACTCATAAAGGACAGGTTATATAAGGCACATTAACATACATCAAGTAATATTTGTATATTATACTCTAGTCCATTCTCCTAATGACCTTCCTACTATAAACTTTATAGCACTTTTTTTCAAGAATATTTCATAACAGTGAAACAGAAAGGACAAGCCCACTTTCACATGCTAAAAAGAGCTTTAAGCAAGACTAATGCCCTTATCTAAATAATTTGCTTTGGTAAACAGAATGTCAAATACCATTCTGACACTTAAGGTTCATAAATCAATCTTCTCTCCTCCTATTGTTATGAACAAGTGTATGCTTTTTAGCGATATATATGTGTGTATGTGTGTGTGTCCGTATATCCAAATTTATTATACACTAATAAAATTCCTGAATTCAACTAAAATGCTATGTACTCCTTTAAGCTCTGACCAACACTACTGTCTAAGGGAGACTTTAAATTTACCTTTGTATATGATCAAAGTATAAGGAAAACAAAAGACTTATAAGTCTGAAAATAAAATCTATCTTCTAATCCATCTAACTTTCTGCAGCCTTGGGAAAAGCCAGCTAACCCCTCTCTCAAGACCTTTCTTCTTGTGAATGAAAATAAATTCATGACTCAATTACAACCCTTTTTGTGAGGAAGAAAACGAGAGTCCTATGTCTATATCCTGGACCACTACTAGACAATAGAAATATTGGGAGGATCCCATATAGTCAGACCTCTGGGTTTCAGTGGCTTCATTTATAGCCCATTAAGGGTGAGATGCCAAAGAGGACCTATTTAACATACTGGCTAACCACCGCAGAACAATGGCTTCTCCTGGGAAGTTTTTGATAAGCAATTCAGATTTTACACCCATGCTTAATTCATATTTTATTTATGATAGCTCAAGTATATTAAAATGCCAAGATGGCATAATACATATTGGTATAATATTTTTCATTAAGCTATAGTGCAATATCCTGAGCTTTGTTTTTTTATTTAATTCACAATGTGATAATTAGATCAGCCTCTTTTGAAGTCAGACTATAATACCTATGGCTGTTATTTTTTTCTTCATCTAAAGTAACAAATCTCCACTTAATGTTGAGAAAATACCATTTCAATGTATTCATAAGTAGTTATAATCTCTAATAAAACAAAAATAATTCTCTGTGAAGCATTGTGGAAGCTCTGTGACTTAGCTGATCACAGCTGACTTTAACATCCTTAAAATACAAGACTGTGCATAAGAATTTCAAGTCCAAAGAACGGTTTCGTCTTTCATTTAAATGCAAGAATGTACTTAACCCTTTTCTAAAAGTAAAATAATTTATCCACTGTAAAGTTAGACTGAACAGAGATCACAGTTAAAAAAAATTATGATTATATTCATAATGATCCAGAAATCTCCTTAATGCCAGTGTTACAGAGAGAAAAGTGGTGGAATTTCTCCCTATCATTAAGTAGCATTTCATTTTTTAAGTTACTCCATGTGCTATGTAAGGTTCATGGATATCAATCCTGTAAAATTCCTGGCAACGAAACAGCAATGGAAAAAGGTGCCGCGGTCGTCCTCACCCTGATCAGTCCCAACTCTGTGGCTGCTGTCATTTTGTTACTGTTTGCAGTGCAGGAGACGTGCTCTACCTCCTAGCTATATCCCAGCCCCCGCTTCTGCTATTTAAGAGCAAATATGTTATAATTACTATCCTGAAATGAAACAGATAATAATCCAACTCAGAATTTTAATCAATATAATGCCCTAAGTGTTATATATAAAGAGAAATAAAGGAAACTAATTTATAACAAAATTATGGCATTTCACTAGGTAAATGCTCAACCATAACTACTCTAGAAGATGTAATAAAACAGTCTGAATATCGAGTTTATGTGTTAAATCACCACAAATGCAAAAGCTATAGCTACTGCTACAGAGTAATTGCATTTCTAGAAAATTCAGTATACTTGAAAACCACACAAATATACTTTATGTACACACACACACACACACACACACACACGCACACGCACACACATCAACTAAGTTCTGGGCTGGGTAAACATGTTTTTAACTGCATGAATTTCAAGCAGAATAGAGGGCACAGAAAAAAACTTTGAGGTGCAGAACTACCCCAGGCATTGCCAGACATCTAGATGCCTGCCTGTGCCTCTTAGCACCAGAAGCTCCCCCACAAATTTCCTAAATGCCTCAAGTGACACAGTACTTGGTAAAATGAAGCTGTACTGAAGCTGCACTGCCCCACGACTGAGCACCATTCTTTCCCCTAGGCTAAAATACTCACTTTGATAAGAAAAAAAAAAAACACAGGAAACAGAGGTACTTTATTGTTTGCATGACCATTTGTGATCAACAAATAATCCACTAATGTTAATATGGATTTTTCCAAGACAGATAAATATTTGGAGATGACACCAAAATGCCTCCTCCCCCCAACATGATCTCTGCCTTTAGGTGTCCAAATATTATTAGCTTCTGTCTCCAAATTCACCAAAATCACATTTGCCCAATCCCACTCAGAGAAACTATCTTGCATTTCCTTAGGGTATCCAAAATTACTCTGCTAATCATCAAACTGACTCTCTTTCTCACCCCCCCCATACATTAAGATGTATTCTAGAATCATGAGGGCTCCATTACTAATAGAAATGGAAAAGATGGATACAAACTGCAGCCTAAAGAAAGACCCCGGTAGCTGTGATAATATCACAGAATGAATAGAGTCTTCATTATGAGGCATTCACAGCATTTTCAGGTTACTACCTTTAAGAGAACAATTTCCCAAACACAGATTTACTTCATGCTAACACATGTCCCATCAAAACTATCGAAATCTGATAGTTCTTGACCAATTAAAACTGTATGTTTCATAGGTGACAATAAAAGAATTAATACCCAACAAACAGTTCAATAAAGCCATATAACGTTTTAATGTTCAAGGAAAATGAGAAGAGGATTTAAAGTGACACACCCTAAATTAACTTATAACTAACAGAGATTCCTTTTTGGAATTAAGGAAGTGAAGGCTTTAATAAGGAATAATTTCTCTATAAGTACAAAAATGTATTTGTTTTCATGAGAGCATATAATATAAAACTCTAGAATAAATGGTAGGAAGATAGCAAGAATGAATACAATCTAAACATATGTGATATTTTAAAGGAAATGCATTTAGAATTCTTTCCAAGTACCTTCATCAATTGGATCCAGTCTTTAAAAATAAGTGTTATCAGGTAGAGGTCCTTAGGGGGAACTGTCTTAATGAAACTAATAATTAGAATACCAACTGATTCTCTATAAACAATAAATTCCAACATACATGATGATTTCATGAAATAATTTTCTAAGTAATCTGAAATTTCCTCAGGCAATTTTCTTACCAAACCCTCCACCACAGTCTTCCCAGACCCCACCTCCATCCTATTAGTGCAAGGAACCATAAATCTTCTCTAATTCTGTTAACAGGTTATAAATTTAATTACTCCAAATGAGTAAGACTTAACTGCATGTTTTAACACTTTGAGACAGACATATCTTATCTTGGTTACATAGTTTACGGAGAATTTAACAATGAGAAATTAATCTAATAAGGCATTATAGATGTCTATATATATAGTATAATATATATAACATAAAGTCTTTAAAAGAATAGGATAAAATGTTTGAATTTCAATTTACATGCATCTGAAACATAGCCATAAAATAATGAGGTGAGTATAACATGCCACACATGAAAGTCTCATTTTACAGTCAAAACCCTGTGTATATGTTTTGAGGGGGAGGGTTATAACCCATGGGACTGTGAAATAAAATACAGAATCTCATCCTATGTGATCCAACTTAAGTGGATAGAAAAACAGAGCTCAATGAAAAGTACATATAGCAAAGTAAGTTTAATCAGTCGGGTTTACAGAGACGTGTGTTCTGACTCTACCCTCTGTGACTTAATTTCTTATCTATAAATTACCAATAAAGTTTCTCTTGAAGTGCAGGAACAGAGGAGGTATTTGAAGGTCAAAGATGAACATCATTATACTAACAGAGTGAAACTCTATTCAACTGAAGAACCACTAGCATTCTATTTTGAAACTCCTGACTGATGTTGTATAACATTTCAATGAGCCAATCCTATATCTTGCAAGAGACTGTGTTAGGCTACACATTCCTCAGAATGTCAACATCCTAGAAGTTGCAAAGTTTTTAACCTACAGAAAAGATCATAGAACAAAAAGAATTTGTGGTATCTTTCATGAGGATTTAGGATCTGGCTTGATGTCCAGGTCCACTTGCACAAGTATTTTAGTTTCTGATCTCTAAGGTTCACATATTTTTACTGTAAATGAATTTGATTTGACAATAACAAGAATTAATTTGAATCTCTTTCATTGCCTTTGAACACTGCTAAAGGCACAGATTATGATGAACAATAAGGAGGCTAAAGGGCAAAGTAAAACTGATGTTGATCAAGTATTTCCTAAAAATTCATTTTCATGGCCTGCTTAAATGCCTATGAAGTCTTCCTTCTACAAACCTGAAAGCTGGTAGCAAAGACAAAGATCCAGACAATAAAGTAGAACTATATATATTTCATATATAAAACAATAAAAACCTGGAAGCAAATTAAGATATCCAAAAACAGGGAAATATTCAACTAGTAAAACAGTACAACTACATAATAAAATACTATGCTAACACTAAGAAAACATGCTTTATCGAATGTTAGTCCTATGAAAAAAAATTCTCACAAGTGAAAAGGACAAGACATTAGGCTGAACATAACTATTTGGTCTTCATTTTCTCTTCCTATGTGTCCAGCACAGAAAAAAGCACTAGGAAACTATCACAAAGAAGTACATATATACATATAGCCTGTAATGATACATATCAAAGTAATATGAAGGATTATCTTTGTACTGGCGGAGAATATATCACTCTCTATGTACTTAATTGTATGTTTTACCAAAAACACACTTTTATTTTGATAACCGCTTATTTTTAAACAATGTACAAAGGAAAATTCCAGATTTTAAAAAACACCTTTATCAGGCATGGTGACTGGCTGGTATCTATAGTCCCAGCTGCTTGGGAGGCCAATGCAAGAGGAGTGCTCAAACCTAAGAATTCAAGGCCAGCCTGGGAAAGATGGCAAGGCCTCATCTCTTAAAAAATAAAAATAAAATAAAAACACCTTTATCAATTCAATTAGGAACATCAAATGTACAAATCATATCAGTTTAGTTAATACAAGTTCAAACCCGACTTAAACCAAGAGAGTTGGCAGGGGTTAAAGTGCCTAAAAGTGAGCACCAACGTCCAAGAACACAAAACTGCTTCACCTTTTTCTCCTTTTTCCCCATAGCCATCCTTCCCATGTCCCATTATAATAAGACATGTGTTCTTAAAAGATTAATTTGTCAAAAAATTCAATCACACATCTTTATTACAATAATGTGAAGTAGGATTTTTGGCACCCAGTTTTTTTATGTTTGCTATCTAGAAGCATACCAGGCAAGGGTACAGAGTTCCCCTATCATTGAAAAATGATGAGATTCAAACTGTCTCAAGAGGATATTCAGTGGCCACATTGAATACAGGTAGAAATTGGAAAACCAAAAGTAGTCTCTCTTCACTCTAGTTTTTCAAGTACCATTTAGTTTTTGGTCTTCCATTTAGACTTTTCAATTGATAACACCAATCATCCTAGTATGATGAATGATATGCTACCAAGAACGGCAGATGAAAAATTCTTGGCCACTGACTTAAGCAATCACCTGAGGTTAAGCTAAGTCAGATAAAAGGAATGAGAGATAACCAGATTGTATTTTCTATATCATGCAACAAATACCCTGCAACAGAACCATTTCTGACATGTAGCAGTCACTGCCACAAAAAGTCACCACATTTGGGGGTATTCTAGAAACTTACTCTATAGACTGTCCACTTTGGCTGTAAGTTAGACATAGAACCTATCCATTTTATTCCACACAGACACAAGCTAAAAATATAACTTCAACTATAAATTTAAACTATATCATATTCATCATTACATTCCTCACTGCCACTAGCAAAATAAAACATTAAGTGTTCCTTGCTTGCTGATTAGATTTATACTTGGTAGGAAATACATATCAAAATGTTGCTTTGCTTCCTTAAAATGGAATCTGACAGCTTCTCACTGGGGTTCCATGGCCCCAAGTGTCTCTAGTGAAAGCTATTATTTAACACACTAAACTCCATTTTTTTTTTTAGTTGTTTAGTCCATGCACACAATGCAATCAACTGGCTAAGACAAAAGGATTTTAAATACCTGTTTGTGGGAATTGTATCTCAATAACAAAATCAAAACCATCACTTCCCACAAAGCTTTCATGACAGGGTACCAATGACAAACAACAGGACACGAGAAGAGACACTATCACTTTATCTTGAGTTTAATCTTCATCTTATTTATTTGGACTTAAAGGAAAATCAAACTAAATTATTCATTCCTTACAGTAGCAGAGGAACCCTCAGATACTGTTTTAATAGTTTTGAATACAAATTGAAAATATCAAGTCTTTTCAATTTTTCATCCATGCTGATAAATCAGGAGTAACTAAAATCCAAACAGGAATTCAGACATGTGAGAAAATGAAGTCTCTGAAACCAAAATATTCCAACATAACTCAGCTCTATTTTGAGAAGAACTTGTGCCTTAGTGTTGCCAACATTTCCAACACTTAAAGTTTTGACTATCCCCTTTTCCACTCTCATTTGGGAATCCAAAGAAAATTATGAATATCAAATAACACTTTGCAGGCTGCCCCGGGCAGCAGCCTTCATATTCATTATCTTTCCCTCGAATAACAGAAACCCAGTTTCCGGTTGGGCACAAGGCTGGTCAGAACAGACTACATTCTTCAGCTTCACTTGCAGTTAGGGATGGCCTGGTGCCTGAGTTGGGGCTAATATGATGAGGTGAGTGGACATGAGGTATGCAGGTTCTAAGTGAACCCCCATGGCACCAGCTTGACCACAGGCGGAAGCCATGCTGGACCATATGGATAAGGGATATTTCCTCAACATACAGAGCAATAAGACAGAAAGAGACTGGATCCCAATACTAAGGAATCATCAAATTATTCAAAATATTACATGAAAGAAAAAAAACTAACTTTTTTAAGCCACTGTAAGTAAGGTCTCCATTAGAACAATGGAACCTATATTCTACCCCATAGATTCTGCGAAAACATGGCAAAAATTCAAATTTCTACTCCCCCCCTTGGTCAGACCTAGAAAAATCAAAAGACATCCTCGAAAACATGGAGAATTAGAAAGAGAAGCAGCTAAAAGAAATCAGCTATGTTGAGTATATTTGAAGAGCTGGCAGAGACCCGAGGACAGAAGCACACACTTGCTCTAGGAAGTCTCTTTATTATTATCCCTATACAGACATGCAAATAGGAGTAAATTGGAAAATAATTGAGGTGCTTTGTCCATCCCAGGGTAAGTAGGCCATAAAGCAAGTTATTTAATCTCTGCAGAGGAGCCATCTTACTGTCTCTAAAATGAAGGACATGAGTTAGTTCACCTCTAATGTCCCTTCCAGTAAGTTTAATTCTGGGACCGTGGTGCTCTAGCCATGCGGTCAGAGCAGAGCAGCCAAGAAGGCTGGCTCTGGAATCAGATGCCCGGGTCTCAGCTCCTGCTCTGCTATGTGTATATATTGGCTTCCCTGTGACTATCTTTCCTCATCTGTAAAGTGGGCATAGTAAACGTAGTCATATAATAGAATTGTTGTAAGAATTATATCACTTTCTGATATATACCAATACCTTGTCAGATTCCATTTTAGCTCCCATAAACCAACTTTACCCAAAACCCTCTACAAGTAATCCTCAGATTTCAAATACCAGGGAACGTGTACATTCTATGTCAATATGACTACATTACCTTTTCTACTCTGGCAAGTCCTCAAGAATCCATCCAGTCATCTACTTCCTGTTCAGTGATAGTCTCACATAGTCATACAGACTAGCAATTCACTAACCCTCCACCACCTTTCTTGCAAGCTAAAGCTTTATGAGAAGTCTTAGCTGTGGAAAAGTCTGTGGAGAACCTGACTAGCTGAAACAGTGTGCTTCATTATTTTCCTTCTCTTTTCTCACACAGCATTCTACATCACAGTAGCAAGAGTGCAACACAAACCCTTCTAAATCTTCCTCGTGTTTTCTTTTTTAATTTTTTATTGGTGCATTGTAATTGTAGATGATGGTGAGATTCACAGTGATACATACATATATGCACATAACATTATATGGTCTGTGTCTTTTCCCATACCTATTCTTCCCCTCCCCTCCTCCCTTCCCCTGATCCTCTCCCACTACTCCACAGGTCTCTCTCCTAATTTTCATGAGGTCCCTTTACTTTCCGTTTTTCTCTCTAGCTTCCACATTAGAAAACACAGAGCACTTGTCTTTCTGAGTCTGTCTTCCCTTAACATAATGTTCTCCAGTTCCATCCATTTTCCTGCAAATGACATAATTTTGTTCTTCTTTATAATTGAGTAAAACTCCATTGTGCGTATGCACATTTTCTTCATCATCTGTTGACTGACACCTAGTTCTATAATTTGACTATTGTCAAAATTATATATCGAACCAGAACTGGTTCGATAATTTAACTATTGTGAATTGTGCTGATATAAACATAGGTATACATGTTAGTATTCTGACTTTAATTCTTCTGGAAAGATGCCAAGGAGTGGTAGAGCTGGGTCATATGGTGGTTCCGTTCCTAGTCTTTTGAGAAACCTCCATACTGGTCTCGATAGCGGTTATACTAATTTATAATCCTAACAACAGTGTATAAATATTCCTTTTCCCCACATCCTCACCAACATTTATTATTATTTATATTCTTGATGACTGCCATTCTAACTGGGGTAAGATGGAATCTCAGTGTAGTTTTGATTTGCATTTCCCTGACTGCTAAGAATATTGAACATTTTTTTTCATATATTCATCACATTTTCTTTTATTGCAAATTCACTAAAAGAATTGACTGAGTAAAAAGTGCATTCTTTTCATTCTCCACCCTCCAGTCATACACACAAAACTTGAATGTGATTTGAAACCATATTATCTGGGCTGTACCCAACTAAAAACCCACTGCCACTAGTATATGTTCCGCTGCTAACTATGGGACTTCCTAAATCCCAAAACAAACAACTGCACTGATTCAATACACTCATTGATATGCTAACAATCCCTAGGGGGACTTCAACTATCAGCTAAAAAATAAACATTAGCTTAGGTCTAAAGCAGTCTGCTTAGGTATAAGTTAGGTAAAATATGAATACATTAGAAGGGCTGGTAATTTTTTAGCATTAGTGTAAAGTTCTGTACGGAAATAATTATTTTAAGCATGCAATAACAGATTTGCTGTATTCTTAAGAAATGCAAATTATATCCAGGGGCCCTTTTTTTTCCAATATAGCATGTCCAATTTTATAAAAGATGTAAATGGAGAACTATAATCCACTTAAACATATTCACTTAACAGCAAGCCTGGTTGAAACAAATCTATTTTTTTAATGAGCAGTACTTGTACTTTTACAATCTTAAAAATGCTTCTCTTAATAGCACTGTCATAGTATTGCTGCATTTCCCTAAGGTTCTCTCAAACTATCTATATTAGTCCATTTTTCATTACTATAATGAAATACCTCAGGCTGGCTATCTTTATAAAGAAAAGAGGCTTATTTAAGCTCAGTTTTGGAAGCTGGAAGTCCAAGACAGAGTGGCCCTATTAGTTCAGCCTCTGGTGGAGGGCCTACTGGGTAGACGGCATTAAAATAGCAGGCGCACAAGTGGGAAGAGGAGATCACATCACAAAATAGGAGGCCAGAGAGCGACTGGGGCATCCCCTGGGAGCTACCTTCATCCATTCCAAGGTCAGCTCCCCAGTGACCTAAGGGCCTCCTCCTAGGCCCTACCTATTAAAAGTCCCACCATCTCTCAGCTTCACCACTCTTGGGACCAAAATCCCAACCTTTTGGGGACACACTCAAACCATATCCAAACCCAAGTGCTATCTTAGGTTCCTCTGTAAGTACCCACAAATACTGATGCTTTAAGTCTCCTTGCAGCATGGGAAAGAATTCCAAAAGCTTAACACCAACAGAACATCCTCTAATCACTTGCTGCCACCAGACAACCATGGCAACCTCTTTTGCTCAAATCATCCTTCCCTGAGAAAGACGTAAGGAACTGGCATCCCTGTTAGGTGATACTCATCATTACAATCAACTCTGCAATAACACAGGAAACCAAGCAAGGCCAACACTGCTGAAATCATTCAAAGCTGCTTCTGGTTTCTGCCAATGTGTACACATTTCCATACAGTCACCCTCTGACGCAGAAACTGAGAAGATGCTTCATTTTTCTACCCAAAACTCTTCTCCCCACTACATATTCCACTGCATTTCTCAACACTTTCAGAAGTGCAAGTTTTCTCACAATAATACAATCTTAAGAAACCCTTTGGTACTTTTTAAGACACCTGCAATTTACATGTTATATGGTAAGTGATTTTAAGCTTAAAATATTTTACTTGAATTACTAATATTATTAAGATCATGACAAAGTTTACTGTCATAACTCTTGTATAGCATTTAAACTATATGATGGTAAAATGCAATTTCCTCTTGTCTTTAATTGGGAAAAAATTTCAAGAACGACATCATGGTTGCTTTGGAGACCAATAGTACAGTCATCTCTTGGTATCCATAGTGGATTGGTTCCAGGAACCCATGGAAGCCAAAATCTGTGGATGCTCAAGTTCCATATATAAAATGGAATAGTATTTGCACATAACATTCACACATCCTCCCATATACTTTCAATCATCTCTAAGTTCCTTATGATACACAATACAATGTAAATACTATGTAAATAGTGTTATATTGTGTTGTTTAGGAAATAACAAGAAAGACAAGTCTGTACGTGTTCAGTACAGGTGTGATTTTTTTCCAAATATTTTCAATAGAGAGGACCAACTGTATTTTAAAATATAGGTGAAACTGACTCACCTATCATAGCATAAAAAAATGCACTTTCATGACCTAATGTTCAGAATTCTTATATTTTGCACTTAAGTAAATTTAATGGTTTAATTCTAAAAATCTTGTGTTTTATTTCTAAATGACAAGAAAAAAAGATTTCAGGGTAGTATTTGCAAATGCAAATATATTTTGGGGGGATAGCTTTTATTCCCAATATATGAATAGCAAAACTGATTATTAATAATCACCATACCATTCTCTTTTCAACACTAAACATCAATACGTTAGATGCACCCCAATGTGGTATAGGGGAATTTTTAGCAAATGAATACATCTTACCAGTCAAGTAAAAACCACCCTGAAGCTAATTTTCAGGGCCGTCATTACTTTTATGATGCTCATTAACCTGCTTTTCAGCATCAGTGTCCCGTATGTTTCCAGACTTCCACCAATAATCCATTATGGGCATAAATTAAACACTACACGACTACAAATAAAAATTTTAAACTATGTAAATGGCTAATCATCGTAGCAGGTAGCAGCATGTGTGAAAAGCCAATTTTGTGATAAAGCAACTGAGGGGCTGAAGCACATTTACCTGATCTCCACTAACAATCAGAAAGCTCATTACACAGTCACAAAAAAATATTTATGTGATGGTTTTATTGATTGATTTTTAATAGAAATTAAAATATCCTCCATTAAAGTTTTTAATAGCATGTGCTGCCCAAAACAGTGTCATTTAAGTCCCCCGTTGGGAGTAGTACAAAATACCAACCTACAGAGACCAGAATTCTTTCAAACATTCCCTATAATAAGGCAAATGCTTATATTTTTAGGCTTCACAAGTTTCCTGATGGAAGGCAGCCAAATAAACATTAGTGGATGGAGAGGATAGTTACTCAAAAGAAAAAGGGCTAAAAGAAAAAAAAATACTGTATTCATGTATTTTCTATTACTATAACAAAATACCTGAGGCTGGGTACTTCCTTAAAAAGAAATTTATTTAGCTCTTAGTTCTGGAGTCTCAAAGGCATGGCACCGGCATCACCTTGGCTCTGGTGAGCACAACATGGCAGATGGCATCATTGTGGTGGGAGCGATGTGAGAAACAAAGATTGCTTGACAACACAGGAAGCTAGAGAGAGCTTAGGCGGGCACCAGGCTCGCCCTCTTATAACCACCCTTCCCCAAGAACTAACCAGTATGGGACAGGAAGTACATCAATCCCTTCCAATCGGAGCACCTGCAGTGACCTAATACTTCCCGCTAGGCCCCACCTCTTAAAGGTTCCACACTATCTCCCAACATCAGCACACTGGGGACCAACCTTCCAACACTAGGTGACAAACTCAAACTACATCCAAATCATAACAAGTACTAACCAATTTACAAGTCAACTTTAAAATAATCTGTCCTCAGAGAACCAAGATTACTGTAAGCAAACTATTGTTAATAAAAATTCAGGCCAAAAGCTTCTGTAAGCTTTTTGCATATGGTCCAAAAAGACTATTTAGTGTTGGTAATAATTAGAACAATAACAAATTAGGGGTCCGAAGGAATAGAGGGAGAGAATGTATATGGCAGAAGAGAGGTCTGGTAGAATGTTCTACAGGACAAACTTGGAAGAGGGAATCCAGGAAGTTGAATGGAAGTGCACACAGGTCTGCAACCTCCTCCCTGCAAGGACATGAGGTTGTGGGCGGGGCCGGGTCACAGGCCTCCCAACAACCCCCCAATCTTCAGCTCTGACCCAGTCTTCAGAGCCCTGACAAAGCAAGGCCACGAGTTTCTTGTATGCTGCAGGGTTGGGGAGGCACAAGAGCCCTGCTAAGTGGTAAATGTGCCTGGTGAGTTTTTCCCCTCTATCTAAAGTTTCTTTCTCCTGTCAACACCATCCAAGTTACTTAGAATCTCTGGATCTACAACTGAGTCAGACAGGCTTAACAGTTGAAAAGAAATAGCTTACCTAGTCCCCACCTACAGGAGGAAATAAAATGCTTTTAAGTGGTTACCTCCTATTTAACGAAAGAACAAGCAGAATCAGAATTTAGGTAAGGACGAAGCAACCACAGTACACTTAAGCTGTCAGAACTGACAACTGATAGAGAGACTCAGATTGGCCAGGTGACAAGCAATAAAACAAACCTGTTCAGGCTCAGATGCTGTGCGGAGGGCCAGGCATCTCAGTGCTTCTTTGACGTTCTATTTCAGGTCCTGTGTCTGCCCTACCTACCAGTCATCACAGAGGGAGATCTAAAACTCACCATGACAGTCATCACCCTCATTAAAACAAATTGCCCAAAAGAAGCTAGAATACAGAAGGCAAGGGCTTTTTAATGAAGAAAATACCAAACCCCAATATAACTGTTTTACCTTTAGGGGAGAGGAAGGCAGAGAACTAACCAGAATCCTATGGAATAACCTACAATTTTAAATTAAAGTGAATTTTAATTTTTATCCTCAAGAATCGCAGAACATATACATGCCTTGATTCTTCTTTTTTCTGATGAGGCCTGATATTGTTAGCATATGTTTTTCAGTAGTGTTATTTGTCCTCATATGTGCCCAATCCAGCAAGTGGCATCAATGTATACAGAAGGCATGAGAGATGGTATGATCTAACACAGAAGTTTTTAACCTGGGAATCAAGAGATTTATCAACTTGGATAGGAAAAATAAATGCAGCTGTATTTTCACTAGCTTCTAACTGAAAATGAGCACTTCCTTTCATTATGAATGACAATCCAAAAGCAAGTAGTATTAGCCACAGTACCTGTGATTTGTCACCAATAGAATCCGACATTTTTAAACCACTTTACAATGGTTTCAGACATCTCCAAATATTAATGTTCATTACTACTTTAAAGTAACAGTAAATAAAACAACCAAGACCAGATCTTTTTATTTAATGTGCTAATAAGTAAACATATACTACAAGTTTAGGGATTTTCTAGTAGTCTGAAAATGTCATTATAATTGGTTTACTTTGTAATGCTATGAAGTTAATGTATTTAAAAACACAACTCTGAGAGCCCAGGCACAGTGGTACACACCTGTAATCCCTGCTATTCTAGAGGCTGAAGCAGGAGGATCTCAAATTTGAGGCCAGACTGGACAACTTAGCAAACGCTGTCCCAAAATTTTAAAAATTGTTAAAGGGCTGGGGATGTAGTTCAGTGGTACAGTGTGCTGGGTTTAATCCCCAATACTGGGGGAGGGGGGGACTAAGATTGGATCCACCAGCTTCACTAGAATGCCAAAGCGGACCATCGCACACTAAACCTTGTGGACCACTGATTCAGAAAAATGCAGATTTGGGTCTAAACCTGGGAATCAAGGCATCTATCAACTTAGATGGGAAAGAAGAAGGCACAAACTTATACCCTGGCATTGTTATCTTGTGGTCTAAAGTAAATCACTAATCCAGCAGAGCCTCAGTTTCTTCATTCATAAATAATTCTGAGAGTTATAGGGATATGACAGTGCTGGAAAGACCATGAATCAAGTGTTCAATGCTGCCAGATTATGGTAGAGATGCTAGGGTTAATGACATAGATTCAGTCAATGGGACTTTTTAAAAAGAATTTAATAAAAACAAATGTTTCAGAGTCAAAGCAAAGGTAAAGATAACATTTTAGTTTTATAATCCCAACCCTGAAAAAAAAAAGAATAAACCTGTCCTTGGGTAATCTTAAAAGGATAATCCAAAAAATCAAAATGACAAGATTAGAGCCAAAGTCAAAGAGCCACAGTTCATTATTTCACACCATCATCCAGATTTTTGTCACTCAAGAAATGCTACCTGACCTGAATTCAATCAACCAAGAGATTAACAGTTATGCTGAAGATACAAGTGGTGTATTCTCAAGCAAAAATCAACCTCATTGTTTTATCCTTACCACAAAGGACAATATATTTATAAAGTATGTGATGCCTTCTTGTTAAAATATGGTTTACATATTCCAACGATCACAAATAGAATTAGGGGAAGAAATCCAGTTTATCTGTGACTGTGAGTTTGAATTAACAAATAATAAATGAGTTTCTACATTAAGGAAATACTCTCAAATGATGCCAAAAAAAAGAAATGTCTTTAATTCTCAGACATTGAAGATTAAAAGGAAGAAAGATACAGGTAATTCCAAAAGTACTTTTAGTTTTGGATCCAGTAAGAGGAATCCACTCAGACAGAATTATTTAGTGAACAATAATTTCAGAAGACAAGTCATGAACTATGGGAATAAATTTGGGGGTGGGAGGAAGGAAAGGAATTTATACCTGCCAGTGCTCTGACATTGAGCTGGGAAAATAGCATGTACATATAACTCTAAATGACTACAAAGCAGCAATAGCTTTAATTCATCACTGAGAACAGTTATAAAACAATAAATATGCAAAACTGAGTATAAGTGGCAAATTAAGAAGTAATCAGCCAGATGTGGGGGCACATGCCTGTAATCCCAGTACTTGGGAGGCTGAGACAGGAGGATCACAGGTTTAAGGTCTGTGCTCAGTAACTTAGCAAGACCCTGTTTAAATGGGTTCAGTACCCAGTACCATGAAAAAAAAGGAAGTAATAAGCCTCCCATAGGGATGATCAGAGTAGGCTTTCTGGGAGAGGCAGGATATTATCCATTTTAAAGACCAATCAGGCCAGGTGTGGTGGCACATACCTGTAATCCGAGTACTTGGGAGGCTGAGAGAGGAGGCCTCAGCAACTTAGCAAGATCCTATTTCAAAATAAAGTAGGGCTAGGGCTGGGGATGTAGCTCAGAGGTAGAAAGCCCCTGGGTTCAATCCCCAATACCACAAAAAAAAGACCAATCAGGCCTAATGGGGAAGAAAGGGGAGGGGTGACAGGCCAGGGAGGGGTAAGCAGGCAGAAGACAAGCAGGAATCATAAAGGCAGGTTTAGAAAGTATTAAGAGGAGACCTTCTTTCTGCATTCAATCATCAAAATAACTAGTCGCAGACAGTTGGAAACCCACTACTGAAGGGTAAGGGTAGGAAACTGTCCCCCCAAATCATTAAACCTCTCGGACACGATAATAATAATATAGTATTTGGAAAACAGCAGTAACATAGAAACATAAGTACAAATTCTCCCCCAAGCAGGCTTTGAAATATATATAAATGCACAAACTGAGAGAGTGCTGCCACGTGTCCTGACAGCAAGGAGCCACTGTGGGGACATTCTGCAAGTTCCTGCCAAAAGAGCGGCATTCGTTTTTAAATGCGCATATATCTACCCTAAAGTCACGAAAAATAATGTGTTGGTTTAAAGTATAGGGCACTTGCTATTTTAGCAATAACTTTTCAATTCTGTCACTTTTTATTTTGCAATCATTTCAAACTTACAGAAAAGTTACAAAAGTACTACAAAAATGTATGTGTACCTTTCAATGAGGTTTTCCAGTTAATATTTTACCAAATATCTTTGATCTTTCTCTCTATTTACAAATACACATAAATTCACATGCAAATATATTCTTCTGAGCCATGTGACAAGAAGTTACAGACATGATGCCTTTTGCCCTAAATATTCCAGGGATACTTCCAAAACACAAGGACAATCTGTTACATAACCACAATGCCACAACTAAAATTAAGAAAGTAACAGCCATATAACACTAGTCCACAGACCTTACTCTATTTCACAAACTGTCCATATATAGCTTTTTTTATTTTATTTTTTGGTACTAGGGATTGAACCCAAGGACATTCGACCTCTGGGCAGCCCTATTTTATTTTACTTTTTGTTTGTTTTGTTTTGTTTTTGTTTTTGTGGTACTGGGGATTGAACCCAAGGGCATTCTACCTCTGAGTTACACCCCCAGCCCTATTTTATTTTTATTTTGAAACAGGGTCTCACTAGGTTGATGAGAGTCTCACTACTTGCTGAGACTGTCCTTGAACCTGTGATCCTCTTGTCTCAGCCTCCCAAGTACTGGGATTGCAGGCGTGCGTCACCAAGCCCAGCCCTATTTTATTTTTTTATTTTGAAACAGGGTCTCACTAAGTTGCTAAGGGCCTTGCTAAGTTGTTGAGGCTGTCCTCAAACCTGCAATCCTCCTGTCTCTGTGATTACAGTCATGCACCACCACACCCAGCTTCATATATGTTGTCTTGTCTTTTCTTTAATTTTTTTGTACCAAGGATTGAACCCAGGGACATAGCTACACCCCCAGACATGTTTTATTTATTTGAAGCAGGGTCTTGCTGAGTTTCTGAGGGCCTCACTAAATTGCTGAGGCGGTCCTTGAACCTGCAACTCTCCTGTCTCAGCCTCCCAAATACTGGGATGACAGGTATGTGCCATCACACTCTGCTCATATATGAACAGATTCAAATCTGATCTAGGATCATACATATTTGTCATATTTCTTTAGACAAATGATTATTTTAATTTTCTATGTTCATTGCTGGGAATCAAACCCAGGGTCTTGTACACACTAGGCAAGCACTCTACCACTGAGCTACATCACCAGCCCTTTTTTAATTCAGTGAAGGCAAACTTGAATAAATCCATGGTAAATGATGAGTAAACATGGAAAAGAGTTTTATCCAACTTATGTTTTCGAGTTCTTCTTTACATGCTCCATCGTTTTTAAAAAAAATAAAATCTGAAAACTTATTTAAGTATATGAAGCATAGCAAATGCTTTTTCACTCAAAATAAGACCCACGAGAGTACGCTGTAGTCATGTTGTGTTTATTCCCAGCTCTCACTGAACCACCAGTACCTTGAAAGCAACAAGCCTCACTCAAGCTCACTCACCCTCTGGTCCGTCACAAGTAACAAATATCTACAAATGTTTGAAGGGCAAAGTATGTGTGATGTCTGAAGTGTTTCAACAGGAGACAGAGAAAACTCTTTTCAGGTTAAACTTTCCATTACAATTCTCCATGAGAGAGAAAAGAGAATTGTACACTAAAACAATTAGAGTAAAACAGTGTCTGATCATGAAACAGTGTCTTTGTGATGTTAACCATTTAGGCTTGTTGCCTTCATTGATGTATCAGTGGTTAAATGAGAACTGAAAATAAACAACTAACAAGACTACCACATAGCTTTGGGGGTCTCATTATGGATAAAAAAAAAAAGCATTAAAATATTCCATATTCCACCCATCCACTGGTAGAGTCTGGAGTCTGGACGGACTCCTTGGTCAAAGTCCCTATTAAGTTGGTGTGCTGTTGCCATATTCCACTGATCCTAAGCCATGCGTGTATCCACATTTTAACATCTCTGAGATCAATGGCATCATCGTGGGCCAGGTGACAGTCCTAACATAGTTTATGACAGCATCTACGTAAGATCAAAACAGGAATAGCTTCAAGACATACAGAATGAGCAGTAGCTTGGGAGAAACCTGCAGAGCAAGCAGCACTGTTTTTAAAAATGTCCACCACAGGAGGTGGCAGAGTGCAAAGAACACTGTCGTGGACAACTCAAAACCAGAAATTGATTCAGAAGATCTGGACTCCAGATGCAGCATCGAGAATACTGTTACCAGGATGCAGACATGACTCGTGGTAGCAGAGCACTTGGCTGACATGCACAAGGCCCTGGGTTCCATCCTAGCACTGCGTGTGCACGCACACAAAAAAGACAAAAGTTACCAATTCATTAATTTTTTCTTTTATCTACGTTCCTCCAAGTAAATATAAAATGAACATTCCAATAGATAAGAAAACAGTTTATCATAGCTTAACTGTCAAGGTTATTTCTTAGCAGAACATAAAACAATGGTGTATATGTCACAGTTACTGGCATCCCAGATCCAGTAAAACACAGTCTTCTAAGCACAGAGAAGAATGCTTACCAACATTCTTAGAGAGCTCTTCAGAACCAGACCCCAGCCAACCCAGAAAGCCTAACAACGCCACACACCTGCCAGCTTTAAGCTAAGTGCTCCAGACACTGACAAGGTCCTTGCAAGCCTGCAGGGCCCTGGATCTTCCCAGTCGCCACTACTTGAGCCTCACTTCAGAAAGCAGGGTCTGCATCTCCATTACGACATGCTTCTGGCTTACAGCAGGGCAGGCAAACCACGTGGGGAGACAGCATGACACAACGCTCCCTACAAACCAAAACACAGCTGGGAGGTTAAATTTAGAGCTACCAACCTTGACAGTACCCTTTTAATTACTATTTCTTCTCCTAATTCTCTGGAGTGGTTTTTTTTTTTGTAAACTCGAGAGCTGCCAGAAGCATTTTTCTGTTGGTCAAGTTATTCTGTGCATCATATACCAAAAAAAAATTATTTTAAAGAAACCGATCTTTAAAAATGTATTTTCTTATATCTTGATACTTTTTATGTATTTTTATCTAATTTTTAAATTATATTCATTAGATCTGGGCATACACATACATGTTTGACTATATGTTAAGTGTAAAATATATGAATGAATACAGATAAAAATGTATTTCAGACAGGGGACAAATTTCAAAAGAAGACAGCTCCCATTTAGTAAATGTTCACAGACATACAAATAAGTTCATAATTATAACTATATATAATTACTCAGGTAATAAACATACATAGCTGAAAACTCAACCATTCATTTGAAAAATGTTTTGTCCAAGTAGCAGTGTTAGGATACAAAGATGAATGAAAATCATTCTTACTTCAAAAGTGTACAATCAGAGGAATCAGAGGAACGCTAAAATCCATTCCACCATTTCATAGATGAGAATACTAAGGCCCAGAGAAATAAAGAAACCTATACAAGGTCCTGAGTTAACTCGGAAGCCCAAATAGCATTTCAGTTTTTAATGACGAATATACAAATGAGCTTGGGTACCACTGAGGTGTTGGTGCTAGTTGGTCATATGATGGGATAGAAGCATTTTCAATCAGCAATTCAATGATACACTAACTTAGTCTCTATTTATTCAACTGTTCTAGGCATTAGGCTAGCCTTGAGATAAGTATTACTCAATTTATAGGTAAGAAAACCCATGGTGATTCAGGACTGGATGGTCCCAAAGCCAGAGCCCTCTCATAACACCATATTGCCTCTTCACTAACCACTCAACATACAGACTCCAGCCTCTGAGAAACTACCTGACACAGTGTGAAAGTAGCTCCATGTACGTGTACTAAATCCTCCCGCCTACTTTAAACAGGGGGTGAAATACAAGTAAATACTCTTGAAGTAGAGTATTAACTTGAAGTAGACAAAAACAAAAAAACTACTACTGTTCCATATGGAAAAAGTGAATAAACAAAAGCCAACTAAAATTATTTCAACTACTATAAAATTAAATTACCACAATCCCTTCACTTCACCGTCCAGACATGTTGGCCTAGGGCAGAACAACTAAAGGGGAGGAGGCTCGCCTTTGATTTTGGCCTGTGCTACAAGGAAACTTCAGAAACTACTAAACTGTTAAAACGTCCATTCCAGTTGATCTGTGGTTGACACATTATTTTTATAAGTGGCAAACACACACATACACCTGTGTGTATATGTGCACATAAATGTGTTTCAACCAGTGCTGCACAGAGACAATATCACAACCCAATATTGGAATACAAAGTTGGTATTTCAAGCCTTCTCACAAAGTAGATGTTTCAAGAATAGTCATACAAAGAGGAGCCAACTTGACTGCAAGTTATGGGAAGGGACCAATACCTCAGTGGTACCCAAGCTCATTTGTATATTTATCATTAAAAACTGAAATGATATTTGGGATTTTGAGTTAACCCAGGAACCCATCATAAGCCTAAAGATTATTCTAACATTATTTCAGCTGCACCATTCTTTCTTTGGGAAAATGTGTTCTGAGTCCCTCTGTCCAATAATGAGGAATGCTCAAGAAGGAGCAGTGGATTTAGAAATGACCTCCTGTCACTTTTGAACATCAAACACACTGTAAAGGGCAGGGCTGAAGACCCGGGCTCAGACATGTCAGGCTTTCAATATCTACCAATATCCATCACTCCTTCCACCCAACCACAGTGCTAGGTGGGCATTTATCTAATAGGCATCTATAAGTAACTTCTGAAAAGGGCAAAGGCCTATTGGAAACCAGTGGGAGAACCTCCCACCAATTCCTGCAACCTATGCCTCTCTATGGTCAAGTAAGCCCTCTCATTCATACCTGGAGTGACCTACCAATCCAGACCCAGGCTGAAGACTAAGCAATAACACTCTGCTATTTACAGGATAAGTCATAAAAAATCAAAGATAATGCTTTTGCTATTATAGTATCTGAAGAAACCCTAGTAACGAGCAGATTCATAGTGAGAAACCACCCACTGCCACTATTCGTGTTTAATCAGGGTCAAACAGATCATATCAGCCACCCCAAAACATTAATCTGAAGCATCCTACTTTTCAAGACAGTTGGCAATCATCTGAAAAAGAAAAATGTACATATAATAATGCTAAATGTCCTAAAAGATTACTCTGTGATAGTGTCAGGAAATAACGGTTTTATTTAAGTTATTTGATGATGAATTCATTCACGATTTCTTGTGGATAGATTGCATGATGAATACCTTTTGGCTATGATCTCTGTTCATTTTTCAAGAGGGCTAAATTTTGCATGAATGAGCAAAGCAGAGTAGGCGCTCCCTGCTGTCTCGTCAAAACAGAAACTACCAGTCTACCAAACAACATGGAGGAAAAACGAAAACCACATTAAACCATTTACCTGAGGGTACATGTTTTATTAATCTATATGCTTCATAAATGCTTTAATACAAAATACTTTAAAAATAAAGTACCTGTTAATGAAGAATATGAAATCAGCTACCAAAAGAACAAACCATACCTATCTTATTCTGAAGGTGACAGAAAAATAGCACTATTCCTTCTACTTCTGCCAATGCAGTATGTCTTTTTATTAAGACAAAGCAATGTGTAGCTCTCTAAGGGCAAACTTCTTCAACAACTTGAAAAATAAAAATACATTGCTCAAATATAACCAGCGATGGCACTCTGTTAATACTAAAAGAACTTGCGACGGTACCCCTGTGGCAGAAAGAATGAAGCCATTGCCTGGGCTCATCAGAAGTTCCCTCGCTCACTCCCTTGCCATCCCTGAAACGGTTAATGAATTTCCAAAGCTCAAGCTACAAGCTCCTAGTCAAAGCTTTTAAAAATAATCATCAATACGGGCTGAAGATCTGTCTCAGTGGCAGAACACTTGCTTAGCATGCAGGAAGCCCTGTGTTCAATCTTCGACATGGCAAATAACAACAATAATAATAATAACAAATATCATAATGCAAGTCCCTAAGTGTATATAAGAAACACAGGGACAGAGAAAAAAACTGCATTTGAAGATACTTTTTAAAAATCTGACAAAATTTCAAAAGTATTTCAACAGCTCTATTGAAATAAAATGTATTATGCCATAAAATTGCTCATTTAAATTCTATAATGCAATGGTTTTAGTAGACTTAGAGTTGTGCAACCATCGGCAGTGATTCCCTATCTTTGCTACCACCACCACCACCCCCAGCCCTAGGCAACCACTGATCTACTAGATTTGGGATCACACAATACATAATTTGTAGTACTGGCTTCTTTCATCAAACATGTTTTTGAAGTCAAAAGTACTTTGAAGAAGCTGAGGATGCTCAGGAAGCCCTTCTATTCATTCCGTTGCCAGGTGTATATTGAGTACCTTCTATAGGTGAGACAGATGCCATATGGGTGACAAAGGAACCAAGGGTTCAGGTATGCACCCTGCCCCCAAAGAGCTTAATACATGGTAAAAATGCTAACATAACCATAAGTAACTATTCTCAAAATGTAGAAAGTAGTGACTTCCCAGAGAAAAACGGACAAAATACTATATGAGTCAGAGGAAGGCAAAATAAATAGCATCAAGAAGAACTCTAATGATGCAATATTCAAGGTTATCCCCCACACACACACACACACACACACACTTAGTTAAAACTGGAATAAAGATGTAGGAATGGAAGCATTACCTAAAGAAGCAAACCCATACTCCTTACTCCTTGTGCCCTCATCTCCCACTAAGTATCTGCATTTTAAATATATAACTACTTATAATTCCCAGAAATCACCCAGCCGTTTATGATTATAACCACGGCACCACCTCCACTACGCCAATTTCTTCTTCCAAGAATTGCCCTTCCCTCTTTCCATCATCCCCTACCACCCATGATGTCTGATTGTAAACTCCGATTTATTCTTCAATCTGCAACGCTGACATCACCTTTCAGGAAGTCTACACTGCCCTTCCCAGGAGGAGTCAGTCCTTAATCAATCCCGTGCCCCATGTTTACCTCCATTCCAGGTTATACTGCTTCGCTCTGCTCTATTCATCTCTGAAACACAGCACTTACTACAGCATCTGGAACACAGCTAGGACTACATAAATGTTTGCTGTAACAAGGGCAAAGAACACCCAGTGACAGACAAAGAGGGTGGACAGAAAGTCGCTCACTTTTGCAAGGGTCAACCTGGATCCGGGGAAAGATGGCAGTGAAGTTGTGGCCCTGGCTGCTGTGTTGAAGAAGAAAGGAAAAAAGAGACATCTATTGATCTCCTGCTATATTTCAACACCTGCATGTAATCTCATTTAGTCTCTATGACAACCGTGTGAAATTGGCATTAGTCTCTCCATTTCATCCTGAAGGAAAATGAGACAACTTGCCCAAGATCACACAACTATTAAGTGGCAAAATCTCTTTGAACACTAAACACACACACCACAAACACTTTCCTATTCAGAGGTGATTCAACTACTGCCTTTTCATTTCCAATTTGAAGAACTCGGGTTTATTTCCTCTGTAGCCCTGTCTTTGAAACCACACAATCACATTATATCACTGCCAGCAAAGCAGAGGTGAGGATTCCAGGTGGCCTTTGCACCAGGGTTTGTCTAGCCTGGTACAAATCATGCCTACTGGAGTACATCAGAAACTATGCTGAAGGCCTGACTACCAGGGTAGTCTCTGTGACAGTCCAGCTAAAAGAATTTTATTAGAATGAAGAGAAGAGGGTGGTTTTCAATCACAATACAGCATGGACTTGAAAAGTTTCTGATCATAGCTGGGTGTGATGGCACAAGCCTATAATCCCACTACTTAGGAGGCTGAGACAGGAGGATCACAGGTTCAAGGCCAGCCTCGGCAACTTAGTGAGGTCTTCAGCAACTTAGCAAGAGCCTATTTCAAAATAAAAAATTAAAAAGGGGGTATAGCTCAAAGATAGAATGTCCCTGGGTTCAATCCCCAGTACCAAAAAAAAAAAAGATTAAAAAAAAAAGTTTGAAGCCGGGCGTGGTGGCGCACGCTTGTAATCCCAGTACTTTGGGAGGCGGAGACCGGAGGATCCGGGTTCGTGGCCAGCCTCAGCTCTCTCGCTCTCTCTCTCCCTGTCTCTCTCTCTCTCTCTCTCTCTCTCTCTCTCTCTC
>PVJS01021174.1:0-31778 GCA_004027185.1 Glis glis
AGGGGAGGGGAGGGGAGGGGAGGGGAGAGGAGAAGAGCATGACTCCTTGATTCTCAGATGTGGTTACATAGTAGAATCACCTGGGGAAACATTAACTAATACCGATGCCTAGCCCCATCCCAGACTACCACTGAATGGAGGAGAGAAGCACTGATAAATTTATTAGTAACCCAGGTGATTCCCCAGGTAACAAGGAGACAGGGTTGAGAATACTTAGTGTAGTGAGAGGATACATTTGTACAAATGTGTGTCCACAGTATCTTCCTCTTTCCTCACAGGGATGCTCCCAGATGATGAAGGGTGGGAAATGCAATGAAGTTGAGAAGCTCTCTGAAAAGGACTCCTAGACTTTTACTCCCTACATCTCCTCCCACCTGTATGAACATCTAGAGGCATCATAGGCTACTGAAAGACATTACACTAGTCAGCAAGTCATGGTCCCTAGGTCTAAGTTCTAGGATCCTGGTCATGACATTTTGCTATGCCATACTGAGGTGGTCTCTCTCATTCTGTGTCTGTGTCATATAGCCTTTTGCACAAACTAAATTGAGGGACTTTCCAGGTACATGCCTGGCTATGACATATTTTTTGACAACCTATCTTTTTTGTACTCTCCTTTTTGCTTCTCAGGGATGTACATTAAAGGGTGGTCACAACCTATTCACTCTGCCTGTCTAAAATGTAATGAATTACCTTCTAATGAATTATTCTTTATTATAATGAATTTAACTGGAGAAAGAAGTCACTTCTCATAGTTCCTCTCATCCTCCTGACAAATTTTTGAGATTTTGCCAGAAAGAAAAGAGACCCTGGAACTGTACTGTGGTTGTTAGGTAGCTAGATAGGAATAAACAGGGCAGAAGCTGGGCATGGTGGAGCACGCTTGTAATCCCAGTACTTGGGAGGCTGAGTCAAGAGAATCACAGGTAGTCAGCCTCTCAGCAAGTAGTCAGACTCTCATCAACCTAGCAAGACCCTGTTTCAAAATAAAAATAAAATAGGGCTGGGGGTGTAGCTTGGAGGTAGAATGCCCCTGGGTTCCATCCCTGGTGCCACACACATGCACACACACACACACACACACACACACACACACAAAGGGGGGGGGCAGGAAAAAAAGGACATAGAAAAGCCTTCCCGAAAGGAAATACAGGACATGTCCCACCCAGCTGTGGTCAGAGACTCCCAGCCTATTACATTGCAGCTTTAGATTTCCCACATGACGCAGTCCGGTGCAGTCACACTAAGCGGTGGCATGAAACCCAAAGTACTATACATCCAAAATGGGGTGGAATTTCTAGGCATTATAGAAAAGCCCACCATGTGGCAGGTGAACCCCTTTTGTCTTTTGGCCTTCTCTCTCCTTTGCTCCGCTCCGGGACTAACCAGCTCTGTGGCTTTCCTGTGGAATCTACCCAATAAGGCTTTTTCATGCCTACCCTATCTGCATCCTCCAGATGAAATCTTTCTTTTGGGGAGACAAGAACTGAGGGAAACTCACAGCCCTATAACATAAGTGGCATTGTTACTCACATACGTACAAGGTAAGATGCCAAGCCCCGCCCCCCCACTCCATGGGCGAGACGCAGCTGGCTCTGCCTCGATTGTCCCCGCTGCTCCTTGTATTCTGGGCTGCTGATTCTCTCCACCATTTTTTTGATCCAGCGGGTCAAGCTCCTGGTGTCTAGCCTTTCCCTTGGCCATTTTTTGTTTTTGTTTTTTTTCCATGAGCAGGATGTTATCCTCCTGGCTCTCCCAACCCCGTGTCCCCATGCGCCCTTCTTAGCGTGTCAGTGGGCGCTCTCTCCCCCTACCCACTCCTCTGCCAGGGCAGGAAAGCAGACTCAGGTAAATCCAACCTTGCAGGTGTGCAGTTCTCAAACCGGCACCTCCCTGCCTAGACACTATTTTGGTGTTCTAGGCTGACTCCACTGAGCACGGCTTGGTGCCATTTTAGCATCAAGACAAGCTATCTTTTTTTTTTTTTTTTTTGCGGTACCGGGGATTGAACCCAGGGGCGTTCTACCTCCGAGCTACCCCCCCCCCCGGGCCTATTTTTTATCCTTTATTTTGAAACAGGGTCTCATGAAGTTGCGGAGGGCCTCACTAAGTAGCTGAGGCTGGCCGCGAACCTGGATCCTCCGGTCTCTGCCTCCTAAGTACTGGGATTACAAGCATGCACCACCACGCCCAGCAAGACAAGCTATCTTAATGGAAGGAAAATTTCCTTTCCCCGCCCCTTTGACACCATTTTAATCTGATCTTCACATGGGCTGCCAGTTCCATTTTTTAATCTCTCCAGGTCACATCATCTTTAAATGTCGAATAAAATACTTTTTCTCCTTAAACAATAAGCCAATAAGGTTCATGGTTTGCGGAGTGCCTTTAACAAGAAAAAGTGATTTAAGATACTAATGTTTTTGTCTAATGTCTTGATTTCAGGGGTAATTTATGACTATTAAAATTAAATTGGATAATCCAAAATACAATGAATGCTTTAAAGTGTTCTTGGCTTCTTAAAATCTAAGATAACATAGACAGGATGAGTTTGCTTGGGGTCTTTACTAAAGGCAACACAAGCTGCCAGGAATTGGGTTTCCAGTCAATGTACAATTTTATATACAAGATTATGCAATGCTTTGATAAGGAAACTATAAAAAATCATAAAGTATGTTGTTTTTGTCCAGAAAAGGGTAATTTTCTCTAAGTTAAAAATAGATTTAGGTTTATCTAAGTTAAACATAAATTTAAGAGAAAAGTAAGACATGGTAACCAGCCCAGAAACCGCGGCCCTGGCTCCTGGAAAAACAAAGCCAGGCAGACCTCTGCCTACGTGTGGGGGGCCATGGTGCGTGTGTTATATACCCCAGGCGGGATTTTCAGTCCAGCCTCTCTCTGTAGGATTCCTGTTAAGGGCCTGCTCGCAGTGCCGCACAGCAAGCTGCTTGCAGCGATCCGCCATCACCTGCAGGGCCCCTCCCAACCCCACAGCCCTCCAGGTGTCATCTCTGACTCCCCACGCCCTCACACACATGTGGTGGGCTTGGACCCACCATCTTGCCTTAACCCCTCCCCCCAAAAAAATTCTTTTGATGTTTTGAGCTCACAGTAATTTTTCTGATAAATTCACCTGGTCTAACCAGAGACATTTTGGCCCTCTTTGGTGTTTTTTTTTCCTCTCCTGCTGTCCTTACTTAGTTTGCCTCTCAGTTTCATCCTGGATTCAAAGAACAGAGACCAGTCCTTTTTGGGAATCTCAGAGGGGATAAAAATGGGAGTGTTTGGTGTGGATCTGCCTGCCATGGGAGACAAAGTGGCTTTTCTCGTATCTGTGCCATGCAATAAAATCTGTAACGGGATATGCTTCGGTTTCTGAAAGCTCTAAATCAGGCAGGCACTCTCGGCAGAAAGCATCTATAACTGTCTCATCTCCTACCTGTGTGGAACCAATACCTAGTAAATGAAAGCTATAAAATTTTTGTTTTCTATTTATTTTTATGTATATTTATGTACAGGCTTACTATGTTTTGTATATTGTCTACAGGATACCAAATTGGTTTATATATAAATGAGTGCTCATAAATTAAGGAATCATAAATCCAAATGCCTTTTACCTCATGTAATTTAAATCCATGACAAATAAGTGGTCTTAAATTTGTTCATAAGATAAAAATCAAAATGTACTTAAAATTATTAACATCTACATTTTCTCTTCCTAGGTGGCTAGCTAATCAAGGTTACATTTGCCTCTGTAAGATATTTTAAACTACAATATCCATTGCTTTGGGGGGACTTATTTGATTTAAAAAATTGCTTAAATGTTATTATTGTTCATCTGTTATCTTGGTTTTCAAAGGTAATCTATAAATAGCTGTCTAAATTAGGTAAATTCAATTAAAATAATGCTTCTTGGAAAAATTTAAAGGTTTAAGAAATTTGTACCTCCTACCACAGCAAAGGAAAAACTTGAGAAGACTAGGCAGGCAGGTTTTTGGGGTCTGGCAAGGCTGGCCGGTACACCGGACTCCTGGTTTTCAGGCTCCAAAGGGGGTGTCCTGAGGGCCCTAAGTACAAAAGGTTTATTAACTTGAGAGAAAGGGGATGCCCTCTCTCTTGAGTCTCTGTCTTCTCTTTCAGATGGGAAATCGGATCACAACACCTACAAATTCTCCATTGGAATGCGTTTTAAAGAACTAGGAGAGGTTTGATCCTGAAACTTTAAAAAGAAAAAGGCTTATTTTCTTTTGTAATACTGCTTGGCCCCAATACCCATTAGATAACCAAGAAGCATGGCCCCTAAATAGGAGCCTAAATTTCAACATGATATTACAGCTAGATCTCTTCTGCCACAAGGAAGGAAAATGGGGGAGGCCACTCATATCCAACCCTTCTTTTATGGCCTTAGAGGGAAAGACTTTCCCAAAATGGGGGGACCTCCCAGCCTTGGAGGCTCCCCCAGAAGAACTGGCCAATTTCACAACACCCTCCAAAGACTCAAATAATCTGGTGGCCCCTAGAGCACTCTACCCTTCAGTACCACTCTGAAAACCTAGTCCCCCATATCCAGGGTCACCCCCACCACCATCTAAAGTATGTCCCTTACAGGAGGTGGGTGGAAAATTTGGACCTACGCAGGTACAAGTCCCCTTCTCTCTAAAAGATCTAAAACAAATTAAACAAGATCTGGGGAAATTCTCTGATGATCCAGATCTAGGTGCCTTCCAGCACCTAGTCCAGGCTTTTGATTTAAGCTGGAAGGACATAAACATCATTCTAGGACAGATCCTATCAGAGCCAGAAAGACAAAAGGTTACTGAGGCTACAAAGGAATTTGAGGACCAGATGCACTTAATAAACTCCAAATATCCTATAGGAGCAAGAGCTGTCCCCATGACAAATCCTAAATGGGATTATAATGAAAATGAGGGAATATGGGCAAGAGACCACTTTCTGGTCTGCCTTTCAGAAGTGTTAAGAAGCAACAGGGTCAAGCCCATTAACCATACTAAGTTAGCCTAAATAGATCAGAAACCTAATGAAAACCCTACAACTTTCTTGGAGCTACTCTTAGAGGCTCTTATCAAACATACTTCCATCAACCCAGGGTATTTAGAAGGAAAGCTCATTCTCAAGGATAAGTTATCACTCAGTCAGCTCCAGACATTAGAAAAAAATTACAAAAGCTAGCACTGGGGCCTGGAACTTCCATCAACGACCTCCTCTGAGTAGCTCTGTTTATTATAACAGAGATCAGGAGGAAGGACAAAAGACCCTTACAAAGGAGAAAAAGAAAGAGGAAATGCAAGCCCAGTTACTGGCAGCCTTGCAAGAAGCAATGTCCCCCATAGATACCTTGAGGGCAAATGTCATATCTGTAGAAAGCCAGGGCACTGGAAGCAGGAATGTCCCAACCAGGAAAAGCTCCCTCTAAATCCTTGTCCACAGGGTTTTGGCTCAAGATGGTGGATGGGATAGACACAAAGCATGGGGCTCTGTAAGAAAATCGACCAAAAGAAGTCGCCCCTAGCCTTTCTGAGGCAAACAAACAAGGTGGGAGCAAGTAACAACTTCTTATCATCTATAACAATCTCTGATCCATAGAAATAGTGTGTTTAGATAAACAGAGCAGCCATTAGGAAAGGGGTGGGCAGGTGGGCCAGCAGGCCAGCGGGGCTCAGCACCACAGCCCAGGGCTGTTACAGACTTTTTTCCAGACATTTTGTGGATCACTGAGTTCTGCATTCACAACCTAAACTAGTGTTAGTGAGCTGCCAGGACAGCATCAGCACTAGCAGGGCAGACAAAGCCCACCACATGATGCAGCCCCCCCCCCATGATGCCATGGGAGTATGCACCACTGCCCAGCATTGGGACAATGCCTGCACCATAAAGCAGTGGGGGTTAGGGTGAGACATTCCCCTGTCACTCTAATAAATCCCACTTTAGCTTTGCAACTGAATTTTCTGGCTCATTATTTCTATACTGAGCTAAGAAAAGGACCCATGGTGAAACCAAAACCATAACACTGAGAGCCCCCCACCCACCCCAACTGCACGGAGAACAGCCCATACAGTCCGGATCTCAAACTGCCTCGGGGAACCAATACTAACAATTAATATCACCACTGGCACAGCCTAGCCACAGCTGTCAAGTCAGAGCCAAAGGTCTGGCTTAGGCCAGAGAGCACCCCATCCAGAAGTAGCACAAGGAAAAGCACCAGCTGGACCCCAGACCCAGGGGCATCTTTGACCAGGGACTGCTAGCACATTCTCCTTGAAAAATGGTACAGCTTCTGTCACACACCCAATGGCAGCAACATGAGCCCAAGCTACAAGGGAGCCAACTCAGGTTGCAGAGAGACTGAGAACCATTGCACCAACAAGCCTACCCCACCATAGTCCTTGCACCGGTGGGGTCTGTACAGTCTGAGCAGTGTCTCCAGGTTCTTGCTCTCTAGCACACCCCTCCTGAACACAAAGGGGAAGTAGAACACAACATAAACACGGACCCCAACGCGCTCTTAGGTCAGGCAGTCAGGATCACTGGGTCTACTGACAGGGAGAGGATCTTCTCCCTCCCCTACCCAATAAAGCATCAAAACTACCTGGCACAAGGAATAATTCACAAACCTTAAACTGAACCATAAAGGAGGTGAAAGAAGACTCAAACAACCTCAAATTGACCCAACTAGTGCCTGCTTGCTGACAGACAAAGGGAACAGACTCTATCAAACAGGGACAGTAGCCCATAACCATTTAGAACAGAAGAGGATTCCTTTTTTGAAACTTCACTACAAACAAAATCAAGTCTTTACTCTAAGAAGATAAAGAAAAAAAGATTCATCTCCCTTAAAATTTGTACTAATTTTAAAAATCTTTTCAAATCTTTTTAAAAACTTTTTTATCTATTTAATTTTTTTCAATTTTTTTCTTTTTTTTAAATTTTTCCTCTCTAATAAATACTTACTCTTACTTCTCTGTTATTGGTGGTGTTTGGAGGTCTCTCTTCTGGTTTCGCCATTTTGTTTATTAGATTGATCTCCTTCTTTTCCTCCCCTTTAGTATACTTCTATCATTATCTAACAATCATTTTTAATCTATTTAGTTTGATTTTACACTCTAGGTTTTTTGTTTTTTGTTTTTGTTTTTCTCTTTTCTTTTTGTCCTGTTTGTTTATATGCTACTAGGCTTGTCCAATGTTTCTTCTCTTTCTAGATAGGGTCATTTCTCCATGTGGATGTGTCTGTCTATAGGTTAGTCTGCAGCCTGGTTCCATCTGAGTCTTTACCTTTTCTTATACTTTTGTTCTATCTCACTCTCCTCTTCTTGAGCATTTGTCTCTTTATAGATTTTGGACTGTCCCAGCTATAGTATCTTCTCCCTAACCCTCACCCCACAAAATAATAGTGTCCACCTGGACATAAACTTCCCAATCGGGAGTGAAAACTCTGAACCCCAAAGATAGGACATAAAGAAACTAATACTCTGCAGCCAGTTCCACCAAATACAGAGCAGGACAGAGGATAACCCACCAAATTTCATCCATATACCCCCAGTATACTGGCAACATGCACTGGGAGAAGAGGTACATCTCCCTACAAACTGGAAGAAGTCTGAAAAGAGCAGGTGTTTTAGACAGCATTCCCAGTATCAATAAAACACCCAAAGTGAAGACAGACCACCCTCCTAAACAGTCAATAAATCTTGTCCAGGTCACATGGCAGCCTAGAAGAGGTAACCCGGCAAAGCAGACTCTGAAATATCCCAGTTGTGCCAGCCGATATACCCATTTAAGGAAGTAGTGAAGGTTTAGAAGCAGACAATTAGAAATGAAGTCATACTTCATCGCAAGTCCCTAAGACCCCAGAAAACATGGGGGGAAAGTTTACCAAAGCCACAACTAATCCTCACAACCTCACAACAGTAGAACCCACTGAAACAGAGGTACAGAGAATGCCAGATGGAGAATTCGAATTTTAATATTCAATATGATCAGTGACCTCAAAAAGGAAATCAGTGACTATCCCTGATTCAGGAAATTAAGAACTATGTTCATAAAAAAGTAACAGAAAATCTGAATAAATTTAAAGAGTCAGTAAACAATTCCATTGAAGCTATCACCAATAGAATAGACCAGATAGAAAGCAGGGTCTCAGCCATAGAAGATAGTACTTTCAAAACTGAAAATACAGTCATGAATTTAGAAAAAACAACACAACAGCAGGGTCAGAACATCCAAGAGGTTTGGAATAATTTTAAAAGACCAAACCTAAGAGTATTTGGCATTGAAGAAGGCATAGAAGCCAAGACAAAGGACATTAACAATCTCTTCAGAGAAATAATATCAGAAAATTCCCCAAACTTGGATCAACATGAGGACATTCAAGTTCAGGAGGCATCCAGAACCCCCAATCAGACAAGACCAAAGAAGAAGATTCCACACCACATTATAATCAAAATGTGCAACATTGAGACTAAGGAGAGAATCCTAAAAGAGTCGAGAACAAACAAACAAAAAAAAAAAAAAACCAGCTGACATTTAGAGGTAAAACAATGAGAATAACTCCAATCAGTTATAAAATTCATACAGAAAAACAAAACACCCAGAATAGCCAAAGCAAATCTCAGCAATAAGAACTATGTCAGAGGCATCATCAATACCAGACTTCAAACTGTACTACAAAGTAATAGTAATAAAAACAGCATGGTATTGGCACAAAAACAGACACATAGACCAATGGAACAGAATAGAAGACTCAGAAACAAAGCCCCATAGCTATAACCAGTTGATCTTTGATAAAAGCGCCAAAGACACACACTGGAGAAAAGACAGCCTTTTCAACAAATGCTGTTGGGAAAACTGGCTATCCATATGTAGAAAAAATGGAAATAAACCCTAACCTCTCACATGCACAAAAGTCAACTCAAGATGGTTCAAAGACCTAGAAATTAGACCAGAAACTTTGAAACTGCTAGAAGAGGGTATAGGACCAACACTCCAACATATAGGTTCAGGTAGAAACTTCCTCAATAATACCCCAAAAGCCCAGGAAATTAAAACAAGAATTAATGAATGGGATAGCATTAAATTAAAAAGTTTCTGGGCAGCAAAGGAAACCATCAAGATTCTACAGATAGAGCCTACAGAAAGGGGGAAGATTTTCACCACCTACCCATCTGACAAAGGTCTAATATCTAGAATTTACAAAGAGCTTAAAAAGCATAACACTGAAAAAAATAGCTCAATTAAAAAATGGGTGCTGGGCATGGAGGTACACGCTTGTAATCCCAGTACTTAGGAGGCTGAGACAGGAGGATCGCAGGTTCACAACCAGCTTCAGCTACTTAGTGAAACCCTTGCAACTTAATGAGACCCTATTTCAAAAACAGAGAATAAAAAATAGGGCTGGGGTATAGCTTGGAGGCAGAATGACCCTGGGTTCAATTCCCAGTACCACAAAAAAAAAAGAAAAAGAAAAAGGACAACTGAACTGAATAGACTAGACACATTTCGAAAGAAGAAATACAAATGGCCAGCAAATATATGAAAAAATGTTCATCATCTTTAGCAATCAGGGAAATGCAAATCAAAACTACACTGAGATTCCATCTCACTCCAGTTAGGATGGCAGTCATCAAGAACACAAATAATAATAAATGCTGGTGGTGATGTGAGGAAATAGGAACCCTATTATACTGTTGGTGGGACTGCAAACTAGTACAGCAACTTTGGAAATCAGTATGGAGATTTCTCAGAAGACTGGGAACGGAACTACTATATGACCCAGCAATAGCGCTCCTGGGCATCTTCCCAAAGGAAATGAAATAAAAATATTATAATCAGACTTGCATATCCATGTTCATAGTAGCACAATTTACAATAGCTGAACTATGGAATCAGCCTAGATATCCATCAGTGGATGAATGGATCACAAAACTTTGCTATATACACACAATAGAGTTTTGCTCATCCATAAAGAAGAACAAAATTACACATTTGCAGAAAAATGGCTAGAACTCAAGAATATTATACTAAGTGAGTATACCCAGTCCCAAATAATGAGTAGATTGTATGTTCTCTCTTATATGTGGAAGCTACAGAGATATTCACAAATAAGGGCAACATTAGATAGATGATAGGAGACTCCAGGGGAAACACTGAGGGTGAATAGGGAAGGGGAGAAGTAGTCATAAAGAATGCATAGTAAGCCGGGTGTGGTGGCACACACTTGTAATCCCAGTACTTGGGAGGCTGAGACAGGAGGATACCGGTTTGCGGCCGGCCTCAGCTACTTAGTGAAGCCCTTCACAACTTAGTGAGACCCTGTTTAAAAATAAAGAATAAAAAATAGGGCTGGGGGTATAGCTCAGAGGTAAAATGCCCCTGGGTTCAATCCCCAGAACCGCAAAAAAAAAAATGGATAGTAGAAATAATGCCATGAATGTTTACAAAACTGCCAATTCCAATCCCAAAGACTTGCGAGGTGAAGATGAGGGAGGGGGGACCCCATGAGGAGGGCAACAAGACAAGAGTCGTGTGCATGTATTTTTCTAACACTCTGTACCCCATATGATGTAAAATTACAATGCATCCAATAAAAAATTAAGTAATAAAAATATAAATAATCCTTTTCTACAATGTGGCAAAAAGAGCCACTGGAGGATAGATTGCCCTAAGGGCTGAAGGGCCCCTGGGCCACAGATTGAGGGGGCCTGAAGCTGCAGTCAACTCCTGGCCACGTCATTGTCATACACAAGACAGAGCCAAGGGTCACGCTGGATGTGGCAGGTAGGATCGTTTTCTCCTTAACACAGAAGCCTCCTATTATCTCCTGACCTCATATTCTGGGAGACTTACTCCCAATTCCTGTTGGGTGATGGGAGTCAATGGAACCCCCACGACCAAGCACTTTATACCTCCCTTTACTGCCTTTGGAATGGATATTTATTCAACCATTCCTTCCTGGTTATGACTGAGTGTCCAGTTCCTTTACCAGGAAGGGACTTGCTTGCAAAATGGGGGCACATCTGACCCTCTATGTTCCCCAAGAAACTGTCTCATTTGTCCTGGCCTTAATGGATGACATATCCCAGGACCTAACCTAAAAAGATCAGAAAGAACTCCTCATAGATTCCCGAGTTTGGGATGTGGGGATCCCTGGGCATGCAAAAACGGCTTATCCTGTAGAAGTCAGGCTCAAGGATCCCACAAACTTCCCCTGCCACAAACAGCACCCCATAAAACAGAGGCCCTAGCCTTCAGCCACTGATCTCAAAGTTTCTGGAACATGGGCTCCTAGTGCCCTGTAACTCCCCGTGTAACAACCAATTTGGGCAGTTAAAAAAGCAAATGCAGAATACAGGCTGGTTTAGGATCTGAGGGCAATTAATGAGGCAGTGGTCCCCATACACCCAGTTGTACCAAATCCCTATGTGCTTCTGGGAAAAATACCCCTAATACTCAATGGTTTTCAGTGCTACATCCCAAAGATGTTTTTTCTGCATTCCCTTAACTACAATGTCACAATATTTGTTTGCTTTTGAATGGGTCTGGAGGGAAAGAGGCTATTTGGCCCTCAGATACTGGAACTTCCCAAGGCAGTAAAGCTTCCCCAAGACATTGCAGTAATTCACTTCAAAGGGCATCAGAAAGGTGCCAGAGAGGTCGTACAGGGAGACCAGGCTGCTGATAAGGCAACCAAGTGGGCAGCCAAATTGGTCAGCATGGAACTGACCTTAATTCCCTCCATGTCCCCTGGCACATATCTCCTCACCTGTAGCAGATGGTGTTGATATTAATTGATTGATTAGAAGTCTCTTGCATGAACAACAGCAGAGTCAGAATGAATTTTTTTTTTTTTTTGGAGGTAGAATGCCTCTGGGTTCAACCCCCAGTACCTTCTTTTGTTTTTTTCTTATTAGTGTATTGAAATCATACATGTTGAAGGATTTCAGGGTGGTTGACGTATACATGCACTCATTGGTCAATTAGCCTTCCCCCAATTCCCACTCCCCCGGCTCCCCATTCCTTCCTTCCTGTTTTCAGCATAGTAGTTGACTTTGATATCTTTGTGTATATCCATCCTGTGCACCAGTTTTTTTCCCTCTCCTTCCCTCCCATATACCCCAGTTAGTTCGCCTTCTTCGCTCAACTGAGGTTTTCTCTCTTTGTCTGGGGTCCTTCCTGTGTGGGGTCATGGCTCATCCTCCCATGACCTCAGTACTAGGGTACTCTGGGGTGGGGCTGGGGGCTGGCCTGCCCCACGTCCCCAGTGCCAGGGGTCTCCAGGGACAGGGTCAAGGGCTCACCCACCCCGTGTCCCCTGTGCTAGGGATCTCCGGGGGCAGGGCTGAGGGCTCACCTGCCCCGAGTCCCCAGTGCCAGGGGTAGGGATACTCTGGGGGTGGGGCCAATGGCTCGCCCCCCCTATCCCCAGTGCCAGGGGTCTCTAGGGGTGGGGGAGAGGGCTCACCCACCCCTCATCCCCAGTGCGGGGGGTTTCTGGGGACGGGGCCAAGGGCTCTCCCTCCCTGCATCCCCAGCACCAGGGGGGTCTCCAGGAGCCGGGCCAACGGATCGCCCACCCCGCGTCCCCAGCACCAGGGTGAGGTTTTCTCTGGGGGTGGGGCCAAGGGCTCACCCACCACGCATCCCCAGCGCCGGGGGTCTCCGGGAGTGGGGCCGAGGGTTTGCTCGCCCTGTGTCCCCAGTGCAGGGGTCTCTGGGGGCGGGGCCAGGGGCTGACCCACCCATGTTCTCAGTGCTGGGCCACTGGGGGGGGACATGTCTTATCTACCTATATCCTCAGTTCTGGGGTGTTCCAGAACAGTGTTGGACTGCTCATGGAGGGCCATGGCTCGCTGGCTCATGTTCTCAGAGTTGGGCTGCTCCTGTATATGGCCACCTCTTCTTTGTCTCTACTCATCACACTTGTTGTGGGAGCAGAGGCTCACAGCCCACCCCTTGAAACCATCGTTGTAGGTGCGGCTCTGGATTGACTTGGGCTTCGTCCTATTCCGGAGTTGATCAGTTTCAATGGTGGTCTATAGTCACTGGTTTCACAAGAATCTGCTGTCTCTTTGCTGTTGGTCTCCGGAAGTCGGGGTGTAGGCATGGCCCCATATAGACGGCTCCTTTGCCTCCGCTCTCCACTTACCAGGTGAAATGCGTGGAGTTCTGTTTAGCCCCCCCCCCCCGCTCTGTCTGTTGCCTTGCACTCTGCTGCTCTTCGGCTCTCTTTTTTTTGTTGTTGTTGAGTTTTGACTGCCCTACTTTTCTTGTTAAGAAGCAGTCTTCACACCAACTGAGTTCCGAGTTTCGGAGTGTCGGTGACATGCTAACTCCCTTTATCTCACTCACCCGTCTTCTCATTGTTGGGCAGCTCTGGGGGGCCATGCCATATCCATCCATGTCCTCAGTGCTGGGGTATTCTGCATCGGTGCTAGGCTACTCCGGGGCAGGGGGCCATGTTTCACCCGCTCGTTTTCTCAGTGTTAAGCTGCTCCTGTGCCTGGCCGCCTCATCTATGTCTCTCCCTTCACTTTCTTTGCGGGGGCTGAGGCTCGCGTCCCACCCTTTGCAGTTGTCACCATTGTAGGTGTGGATCTGGTTCGACTTTGGCTTTATCATGGCCCGATGTCGACTGCTTTCGATGGTGGACTATAATCTCTGGTTTTACAAGAATCAGCTGTTTCTTTGCTGGAGGATTCCGGGAGCCACAGTGCTGGTGTGGCTCAGCCAAGATGGCACCTTTATCTCCGCTCTCCGCTTACCAAGTGAAATGCTATGAGCTCCCTACCACCCTCCGCTCTTTCCACTGCCTCGCATTCTGCTGCACTTTGGCTCTCATTGTTTTGTTGCATTTTCTGCCCTACTTTTCTTGTCAAGATGTAGTCTTCCCTCCAGCTGAGCTCTGATTCTCAGAGCGCCGGTGACACACTGCCTCTCGCTGTCCCACCATCTTGGTTCTCCCAGAATGATTTTTGGAGAAACAAGACAGCTGAGGGGGCTGGGGAGGAGAGAAATATCTAGCCTACATTCCTTCCACCGGTGTCTTACTTTTATTGGGGGTTTTAACCAAAACATTGTAAAAAAATTATTAATCACAGGAAACAGCAAAGCAGTCATAGGATGAGCCAGGGAAAAATATCAAGATATTCACAGATGAATCAGGGAAGGAAAGAGTAAACAAGGAAGTTGTCAGTCTCTTTGCTTATTGGTCTCATGGTCCTTGGAGATTTGTCTGCATGCAGAAACCTCCACTTGGGTGGGCAGTTTGTGCCCCTCCCAATTGGATGGAGGCGACCTCAAAGCTGATGACTAACAAGGCTTCCAACACTCACCCACACCCCTGAGGAAATATCTTGGGCCAAGGACAGGAGATATATCCAAGAGCCAAACAGATGGCTCTGATTGGGTGCCATCATTCATCTCCCACAAGCAGTATAGTGGAAGGCTCTGAAGGGCCTATGTGACTCCTGTCACTTTGTGAGGGATTGCCTCTTTCCTAGCAAATTGTTATTTACTAGAAAGACCTTTGGAGAGAGTCATTCAGGTTTATGAGACCTGTGCCATTAATAATCCCCAAGGAGGGAGGCCACCTCCCTTGATAGCACCAGCACAAAGACACGGACCATACCCAGAGGAAGATTGCAGGTAGACTTCACCCAACTACCCCCATGTCAGGGATTCAGATATTTGTTGGTATTTGTGGATACTTTTACAAGCTGGATGGAAGCATTCCCCACAAGGACAGAAAAGGCCGCGGAAGTGGCTAAGGCCCTTCTCCAAGAAATCATCCCCAGATTTGGACTTCCCATGTCCCTTCAAAGTAACAATGGGCCATCTTTCATCTCTGAGGTAACCCAACATGTAGCTAAAGTCCTGGGAATAAAATATTATCTGCACTCCTCCTGGAGGCCCCAATCCTTGGGCAAAGTAGAATGAGCCAACCAGACTTCAGAAAGCTCTGTCAGGAAACAGCCTTACCATGGAAAAAAGTACTTCCTCTGGCACTCTTGCAGGTAAGGATGTCACCAACAGCAACTTAGCCCTGATGAGACTTTATATGGTGGAACTTTCCTCCAGTCAGACCTCCTCCTAGATGAGGTACAGGTTACACTTACCCAGTATGTAACAGCCCTTGGTCAATACCAACAAGCTCTCTGAGAGTTTGGACAACAGGTTCTCCTCTCCCCTGGGAGCTCCTCAACTAAACCCCTCTACCAACCACAGATCACGGTGCTAATTAAAACTTATTGTGACAACCAACCAAGTCATTTACTGACCCCACTTTGGAAATCTCCTTTCCCTGTTCTTCTGTCCACTCCTGTAGCCATCATGGTACCTGGAAGTGTCAGCTGAATCCTCCACTCCAGGGTCAAGCTGTGGACCATATTGGATGAAGCTGGATCATAGAAGACCTCTGGTTCCTTTTCAAAAGATAAACAGATAAGTAAATCCCCTTTAACTTAAAACCCCTTGATTCTATCATCCCTATCTTCCTAAAACACAAGCAGCTCAAAGAGTACTACAAGCTAACTCCTCCAATGCCCATGCCTGTTGTCTCTGTTTAAATTATGAGCATTGGACTTGATTACGGTGGCCAGAGGGGAAGTATGCATTATGCTTCAGGAAAAATGTTGTGTCAACAGATCAGGTCATGTTCAGGAAAATATTTGACACTTAACAAAAAGGGCATCCAACCTGAAGGAGCGAGCTACCCAGGAATGGATATAATAAAAAATACAGTCCCAGCTTTCTTGACTCTCACCCTTCCTGGGGCCTTTAGCCACAATACTCCTACTCTTACTCTTTGGCCCTTGTCTCCTAAACCTATTAACAAAGTTTGTTTCTTCCCTACTCCAGGCTATCAAACTTCAAATAAAACTCAGTCTGGACTGACAACCCCATTGAACAGTGGATGCTGACTATTGGGGGTCCCTGGACCAACCCGCCTTCCAGGAAGGAGCTTATCCTGTCCCAACGTGCCCTGCCCTGACAGACAGCAAGAGCAGGAGTCCCTGACATGTCTACACCCCTATCCAGTTTGAAGAAACTACAGAAGACAGACCTTCACCCATGTTCCCTAAGTGATTCCAGGGCTCCGGCTCTTGAGGTTAGGTAGCTAGATAGGAACAAACAGGGAAGAAATAAAAAAGGACAGAGAAAATCCTTCCCAAAAGGAAATTTAAGAATTGCCCCTCCCAGCTGTGGTCAAAGAATTCCAGCCTATTACATTGCAGCTTTAGATTTCCCACATGATGCAATACTGTACAGTCACACTAAGTCGTGGCACGAAACCCAAACTACTATACATAAAAAGGGGTGGAATTTCTAAGCATTATAAAAAGCCCACCATGTGGCATGAGAGCTCCTTTTTTCTTTTGGCCTTCTCTTTTACTTCGTTCCTGGACTAATCAGCTCTGTGGCCCTCCTGTGGAGTCCACCCAATAAAGATTTTTCATGCCTACCCTATCTGCATCCTCTGGATGAAATCTTTCTTTCGGGGAGGCAAGAACCGAGGGAAACTCATGGCCCTATAACATGGTCAAAATAGAGCTAATATTTAAAACCGATTACTTTTAATTTTTAATAGCTACACAGTGTTTCATTATATGCATCTATCAGGTTTAATTAACCAGCACCATACTGACAGACATGTAGGTTGTTCCCATCTTTTACTATTGTAAACAATCATGAAATGAATATGCTTCTACGAGTTCTGCATACAGATGTGCTAATATACCCACAGGCCAAATTCTTAAAAGTATAATTTCTGTAATAAAAGAAATACATATTTATAACTTTAAAAGATATTGCAAATTACCTTCCAAAGAGTTTTACAGGCCACTATACCACCCCCATTTTCTTTTTTCCTTTCCTTTTTTGTGATACTGGGGATTGAATCCAGGAGTGCTCTACTGCTGAACTATATCCCCAGCCCTGTTTAATTTTTATTTTTAAATTAAAAAATGTTGCTGGCCTGAAACCTGTGATCCCCTTGTCTTATCCTCCTGAGTCACTGGAATCACAGGCATGGGCCACCACACCTGGCACCACCCCTGATTTCTGAAATGGACTACTCTTCATAGTTTCACTAATGCAACACAGTATCAAATTATCTTATTTTGTCATTTAATGTATGAAAACATACTGACCTTGTAGTTTTAATTTATATTTCTTTCATAATGTGTTGAGAATTTTCATATGTGTTTAAGAATTCTGTATTTTGCTATGAACTATTTATTCTGATATTTTCTAATTCTTCTATTAGATTTGTCTATATATAACATAAAGTTAAATACCTTTTCTTAAATGCCCACTGAAGCATTATTTATGGTTTTTCTTACAGATTAAAACATTTATTTCAATAAATACATTGATATAGTTTTCGTGATTTCTAGCTTTTGTGTCACATCTAGCAAGGCCTTCCTCTCCGCCTGTGTGTGTGTGTGTGTGTGTGTGTGTGTGTGTGTTTTCTTCTATCACTTCTGATTTCTTTCATTTCACATATATATATATATATATTTTTTTTTTTTTTGGAACTGGGGATTGGACCCAGGGACATTCTACCTCTGAACTACACCCCAAGCCCTATTTATTATTCTTTATTTTGAAACAGGGTCTCTCTTAGTTGCAGAGAGACTCACTAAGCAGCTGAGGCTGGCTGCAAACCTGTGATCCTACTGTCTCAGCCTCCCAAGTACTGGGATTACAAGCATGAGCCACCACGCCTGGCTCATTTCTTCTCTATATTTTTTAATATTTGTCAAACAATCCATTTTGCCCCACTGATAGGCAATACTACTTTTCTTATACACTAAATATATGTGTATGTATTTTAATCTATTTCTGGACTATATTTTAGTCTATTAATTTGTCTATTTATTAATATGTGAGTACCACATCTTAATTTTTTTCTCTTTATTATTTACTATTCCACAGAACCAAGTCTAACTCGTTGCTCTTCGGTTTGATAAATTTTCCTTGCTTCTTAGTTTTTCCATATGAACTAGCATCAGATTAGCTAGTTCTAAAAAATTATAGGGCCATTTTGATTATCATTAATTAACTACATATATTAAATTAAGAAAAATGATATATTTATGACAATCTTTCCCAAAATAAGATACAAGTTGTCAATTGTGCAAGTCATATTTCTCATCCTTTATTTAATGTTTAAAATGTTCTTCCCACAAATCGTGTGCCTTTGTTGTTTAAACCTAGTTTTAGTTATTTCATCATTTTTCTATGATATTTTGAAGAGATCTTTTCTTCCCTTATAAAATTTAACACATTGGGATTTATATATATGTGCCTTAGGATTTTTGTTACTAAATATGTATTTAGTATTTCTTATTTTCCAGGAAAGATCAATGGCCCCAAGCCACAGCAATATAAAAAGGCACTAAGGGAGTAGGAAGAAAATGATATGAAATTGATTGCTAGCTCAAGAATACCAGATTTCTAATTTCTACCTTAAATCTTAAAAGCTTTTTTGGGGGGAAGGGGGCAAAGAAATTTAGACAATGGCTATATTTGACAATCTGAAAATATAAATCAATTCTAAAAGGGTTTAGATAAAATCATAGATGTATAACCCATAGATTATAGCTTAATAACCAAAAACAGCAGTGCAATGTGCTTAGACTAGCATTCAAGGCCTTCCTTTGGCAGACCCAGCTTCCTGGTTTGCTCATCTTCTAATACTCCACTACACCCTTACAGGACCACCCATGCCAGTGTTGGGGTCTCTTTCCTGTGTCTGATACCCACCTCTGCTGCTTGCCATGCCCACAAAGACTTCTGTATCTTGCTCATGGTGCTTCACCCAGGACTTATCAATTCCAAATATTATCTTCTCTGCGAAGACCAGTCTCCTCTATTAAGTATTTGTGTAACAATGCTCTCCACAGTCTTCTACCTGGATTTTCTTACTAAACTGTAGCATATTTCTCTAAATCAGAGGTGGTGCCAGGTGTGGTGGTGCATGCCTTATTATCCCAGCGACTCAGGAGGCTGAGACAGGAGGATCACAGTAGGTTCCAGGCCAGTCTGGGCAATTTAGAGACCCCATCTCAAAACTAAAAAAAAAAAAAAGAGGACTTAAGATATAGCTCAGTGGTAGAGCACCCCTGGATTTAATCCCCAAATTTTGGAGTCGAACATCTCAGCCTTCAAGTTCCATCTACGTCACTTACTGCTTCTATTATCTTAGGTAAGTTTATGAATCCCTCAAAGCCTTGGTTTTCTCCCAGGTTTGGTAAAGTATGTGACAGTATAATAATGTGTAACCACTTTTCACCCACGGTTATTATCAGAATTGAGTGTACTTAAAAGTCTATATAAATTGTAAAGTGGTATCAAAATATAAAGTGTAAGGAATCACATACAAACTAAAGAGTCACTCTACAAAGAGGAAGGAACAAAGCTCTCTCCGCCTTGCTCTGGGAGCCATTCAGAAAGGGAACAAAGGAGAGGAGTAATTGTTCTCCCTTTGTTGTTCAACAGATAGGGTCAGGCAGGCAGTGGGCTGTACCCTTCCCACCAAGAATCGCAAATAGGCTTTATCACAAGTGCCAGTGCTAATGGATTATGAATGCCTGCCCGAATGCTGGGCTCAGGAGTCTGAGGACCCATCTGCATAGAGCAGGCAGACGGCTGCCATCAGTTAGTAATGGCTGCATGAGCATGAGAAGGAGATGTGGCAGAACAAATACCACTTGTCTGCTTTTCCGCCTTTAGCTTTGGGATCCCATCATGGGAAAGCAGCCACTATTGACCTTGTGATTTTTTCCTAATTTTCTCTGCCACCCAGTCGCCTGACAATGTCTTAAAATTGGTTTGAGATCCATTTGTTCTTTTGGCATCTGACTCAAAATATAGGTCACTCCCTTGGGGAATTCATCTCAATTGGCACACTTCAGTCACATCAACAATGATCTATTATTCTTACAATGCACAGGACACTTTGTGCTGGGGGCATAGGAAAACCAATACCATTTATTGAATACCACCTACAGGCCAGGCCCTGTACCGAGCACTCTATGAGGTTTTCTTTTTTCATCCTAAAGAAACTGCAAAGCAAGTCTTATTCTGTCCATTTCACAGATGAGAAAAGAAATTATGAAAGTCAAATATGTTGCCATTGAAAACACGGAACTCTTTCCACTACATTATGTCCCATCCTCAAAGGGTCTCTGGCTGTGCTATACCCATTCCCCACTGCAAGCTGAGAGGTGCATATTGACTGTCAAGTCAGCTACTGTCCAAGTCCTCTCCCTACTAACTGGAGCACATCCACAGCATGCCAGAGACCTTCCAGTTAGGAGGCTTGGTCATCTCTCTGTTGTCTTCACACAGAAGAGAGAGACCACTAACTGAGAACAAGCCTGGGACTTTTGCAAGTCTCTGCTGATCTAAATTTATACTGCAGAAGCTGCTAGCAGTTGTTTTATTTACAGCAGTCTGGATCTCTATCTCCTTGGTTACATAACTCTCAATTAAGCTTACGTATGCTCACAAAGCATCATTATGTGATTTAATGACAGAGCATTTTGAATTATATGCCGACGTCTTATAACATTCTAGGTGCCTCTCTAAAATTGGTCCTCCTTTATATACCCACAGAGTGGCAATGTTATTGAAGTTCCATTTCCGAGAATTATCCCCTAATGAAGGTAACATGTATGTGCTTTCATATGTATATTTTTAAGATTTTATGATTTAACACTCACCTACTTGCTCTCAGTAAACACTTAACTGGAAAGACAGCCATGCATATCTCTACCTTATAAAGCTAAGTAACAGCTGGGTGTGGTGGTGCACGCTTGTAATCCCAGTACTTTGGGAGGTGGAGACCGGAGGATCCGGGTTCGCAGCCAGCCTCAGCGCTATCTCTCTCTCTCTCTCTCTCTCTCTCTGTCCCTCTCTTTCTCTCTCTGTCTCTCTGTCTCTCTCTCTCTCTCTCTCTCTCTCTCTCTACCTAGTGAGGCCCTCCGCAACTTCGTGAGACCCGGTTTCAAAAATAAAGCATTAAAAAATAGGGCCGGGGGTGTAGCGCGCAGGTAGAACGCCTCTGCGTTCAATCCCCAGTACCACAAAAAAAATAAAAAAATAAAAAATAAAAATAAATAAATAAATAAATAAAGCTAAGTCACCTGAATAAATTAAAGCATATTCAGACATGAATTAATTACTTTCCCTTTGCTGGTTATTGGTTACTGATGGGGTTAAAGATAGTTCATTGTTCATCATTCCATAACAACCACAACTACATTTGTGGTAGGGAAGTTATTAAGGCTTTTGAAAAACAGGAATTTATATTTAAGTGGGAGTTAATTCCATGGTGAATTAAGTGAAAATACTCAGCTCTCCCTGAGGCAAATGAGGTTACCATGACCTCTTCTACTGCTCTAAGTGGTTCCTGAAAGTATAATTCTATGTCCACATTTTATTATATTTTACTCCCAGAGAGTGCTTTTCTCTCCTAAGTCTGTAAAGCCAGACTTCCCTACTCTTTCTATTCTCTGCCCTCCAGCCCCATTTCTGGGGTCTAAACCTATATCTCAAGTCTACCCCTACCCAGCCTTCCCAGCTACACCCCTAACTTCCCCACTTTCTTTGCCACAAGAAATCTACTGAGGTCTGACCTTCTGCATTCTAGCCCCAATATCAAACCTCACCTGTCCTGCAGCCTATTTTTCCAGGTTCTCATTTCTAACAGAAAATCTAATCAACAAGTTAATACTAGGTTTAGATGTTTGATACCTAGGTCAATGTGTTACATATCAACAAAATTTTAAGTTTAGAAAAACTCCATGACACCAAGTGCTCTCTGAACTTCATTATGATGTGAGACTATAATGCACCAATAAAAGTATATTTTTAAAAAACTCTGTGGATTGACTATATATAAAACACAATGCTTGTGGCTAAAAGAAAGCAAAGACAAATAATAAATCATCTTGCCCTTCTTTCTTTATTCTAGTTAAAATGACATCATATGTGGTCATCCACTCAGTCTTGACTTCAAACGAATTTAATACTCTAAAATTAAATCTACCTTGAAAGGACTAAGATCAACTGCCAGTGGGGTTATTTGAAAGAACATGCTTATGATTCTGAAAATGAATTCCAAAAGAAATAGTTGCTTTAGCTTAAAGAATACAGGATTTGGCACATCTGGACAGATATGAACTCAAATCTAAATTTCCTGGATGACTAGTATTAGGTGACTCAGAAAATATTTCTATCTCTCAGATTCCTCACTTACATAAAGCACATAAAATTACCTAACTTGTAGCTTAAAAATTCAAGATTAAATGGCAGATAGAAGCTTCTCAATTAATATCCTTTCTTTTTCCCTAAATATTTTAAGTTAGGCAGCATTGTAAATAAGTATAAAGTTTCCCCAAAATAAATCCTCTTTCCTACAATTACGGCTTCATAAGTTTGTTTAAACAACAATTTCTAAGAAGTCCTACTTCTTTGTCACATACCTCCTACAGGTGGCCAAAGACATATATGTTGGCAATCTGCCATTTAACTATACATACAAAAAATCATTGACTAGTCTGAAAGTTCCCCGCAGACCAGAACAGCTGGATTTCTTTGAGCCCCTGAATATCAGGACTGGAGGATAGGAGTAGAAACACTCTCATGGTCATGTTGGAGCAATTAATCCATGCTTCTGCTAAGTGGAGACTCTAGGCTGAGTTTTTGGATACACTCTCAGTGACTATACAATGGCTAATGGTTTTTAAAGACTGAATGGGGGTGGGGAAGCAAGGAAACTGCTTTTCTAAGGCATGCCAGCACTAGGTTCTTTATGTGGTAGTACTATCTAGAGAGCCTATCAGTAATAGATGGAATCTGTTTGAATTGAACTCTGTTTCAGCCCCTTATTATTCAGGGGCAAGTTGCTGAAAATTTTCCAGGCTCAGTTTCTGCACTGGGAGAGTAATAATAACTTCAGAAGGCAGATATGATGAATTTTAGGTGACTCAGAAAATGAGAAATGACTGTGTGATTAGGTGGTTCATTAGAGGGCATAATGAACCTGTTTGAAGCAGGGAATACATCACCTGGCACATAATAAGTGCTCTGCAAACTCTGGTCTCCTGATTTCATTTAGCCCTAATCTCAGACTCAAGATCAAATCTTACTTCTAGCCAACTAAATTTCCAACCATTGACATAAATTTAGAGGTAACAGGAAATTCACCAAAAAACAAACAATCCAACAAAACACGGCTGATTCCGATTCTTTCTGATAGAACTTACCTAATTTGCTCCCCTCCCTGTGTGCATGCCCCCTCCCTAGAGGCATCTTCCCTGACCACTCCATCTAAAATAGCTCCACTCTAGTCCACTGTGTGTGTGTGTGTGTGTGTGTGTGTACGTGTGTGTGTGTACATACCATAATTTATGTGTATACCATAATTTCTATATTCTTCTGTTAATGGACACTCAGATTGCTTCTATATCTTGGCTACAGTGAATAATGCTGCAATGAACATGGACATGTAGCTATATCTTTGAGACAGTAGTTTCACTTCCTTTATATACCCAGAAATGATGGGACTACTAGATCATATATTAGTTATATTTTTAATTTTTTTGAGAAACCTCTATACTGTTTTCCATAATGACTGCACCATCTACATTTTTACTAACAGTGTACAAGGGTTGTCTTTTCTCCATATCCTCCCCAACACATGTTATCTTTCAACCTTTAGATAATAGACATCCTAAAAACAGGAAGTGATATCTCATTTATGGTTTTGATTTGCATTTCTCTTATCATTAGTGAAGTTGAGCACCTTTTCATATACCTATTGGCCAAGACATGAAACTATTAAACTCCTAGAAAAGAATATTAAGAACAAACTTCTTGGCAAAGACTTTTTTGATATGACACCAAAAGCAAATAAATAAACAAAGTAGGACTACATCAAACTAAAAAAGTTTCTGCCCGGGCATGGTGGCACACACTTGTAATCCCAGTACTTGGGAGGCTGAGACCAGAGGATTCGCAGCTAGCCTCAGCTACTTAGTGAGGCCCTCCGCAACTTAGTGAGACCCTGTTTTAAAATAAAGAATAAAAAATAGGGCTGGGGGTGTAGCCCAGAAGTAGAATGCCCCTGGGTTCAATCCCCAGTACCGCAAAAAAAAAAAAAAGCTCTACACAGCAAAGGAATCAATAAAGTGAGAAGGCAACCTATGAAATGAGAGAGACCATTTACAAAGCATCCAACTGATAAGGGCTTAATAATATCTAAAAAATATAAGGAATTCATTCAACTCACTGACAAAAGAAAATTTGATAAAAAAAAAGTAGTCAAAGGACTCGACATTTTTTTCCCAAAAAAATGATGTTTTCAATTCCACAGTCTTAATTTATTTCTCTTAAAGCTTTTTTCGTAAGAAGCATCATTTATTTATTAGGCATCTACTTGATCACATGACATTTTATGGGGATAACTAACTTAACTGACACAGTTCCTCTGCCTGAACTAATCAGTTTCCTTTTAGGCCTCAACTTTCAGAATCTATCTTTGCATCACTAAGTTTTAGCAAGAGTCCTGCTATGTTAGTTTAAAGAGAATCCCCCACTTTCAATATCTGATCACCTTCAATATCTGATCAAATTCTTCATCCTCCACTATCCCAATGTGTTATCTGATGGCTCTAGCCTGCCCTCAGGAAGAATGCTATTAGATCATTTAGCCAAAATACCCTCTTAGCAATAATTCTTTATTAAAGTCTGCTTTTACCATTTTACTGCCCAATTCTGTTTTTCCTTTGGCAATCCTTCATGGGAACAATTATGATCTTCTAATACAGGTGACAAAACTAAGGTTTAAAGATGTTAAATAACTTGCCCGAAGGCAAAAGTGCAGATGAGATTCATCCTAGGTTATTGGACAATGGAATCATCTTCATCTCTAATTCTCGCCTACCCCTTTTTGTTTCTACACTTAAATTCTACTGTAAGCTGGACATGGTGGCACACACCTTGTAATCCCAGTACTTGGGAGGCTGAGACAGGAGGATCACAGGTTCACCGCCAACCTCAGCTACTTAGTGAGACCCTCCGCAACTTAGTGAGACCCTGTTTCAAAATAAAGAATAAAAAATAGGGCTGGGAGTGTAGCTCAGAGATAGAATGCCCCTGGGTTCCCCAGTACTGCAAAAAAAAAAAAAATTCTACTATAGTTTGAACCACATCTCTATTTCATGCCAAAATTCAAATACCTCTGGGATGGATAATATTTTAAATTTTGCTAGTCATTTCCCTTTTTTAGGTGCATGCCAACTGGTAAATAGGGTTAAAAAGGAGAAGTAGATAGAGTTTAGAGTTCTGAACACCCAAGATGGGAAATATTACAACTACGGTAAACAGCATATAAGACTGATGAGAAATCTCAGCATTTTGCAAATGGCTACTTCACCTTGAAATAATTCCATATACAGAGCTCTTTTCTTTTTTAATGCTGAAATTGTTTCCCTTTGCAACTTAGCATCTCCAAGACAGCATAGCTCTGGGGGACCACTAGTTTGACAATACCTACATTAGATGTAAAAGAAGTTAGTAAGATGCAGGATAAGATATTGCCAATGTTTGCTTTGTTGTTGTCGTTAAACTCTCACTCCTGCCTTAGTGAGAGTCTAGGGAAAGGTGCTGATGGAATTTGAATATCACCTGTGCAGTCAAAGCATTCAGCAGTTCTCCACAGGACAGACCACAGCCAGAATGTCACTATGATCACTGCAGATAGGCAAAGATGTTTAGTAAAGGAAAGAACAAGAATGACAAGACACCAGGTTGGCTCTATATATAGGAAGGAAAGAAGACTGCTTCCGTGTTGTAATTGGAGAGGTACCACAGACTGCTTGTTTCAAAATATCTGTCTTAAATCTTAGTTTCAGATTCCCCCATTAGTGTCATTTCACTTCCAGGAAGAGATTGTTTCCTGAAGTCTCCCTTGCTTGAGGAGGCAGGAAGGGCGCATTTAGCTAGAATTAGCTAGCTGTTGCCATAGCAACCAGAAGCAAGGCCCTGAGGGGATGAAACATTGGGCAGATATGTTTTCATGAGGAGGAAAAGGGACAGAGAGAGAGGTTAGACAAGATGGCACCATAATTGGTAGCCCTGGGCAGCCATGGGGTAGTCATCTATAAAAGAAAAAGTTACTTTTCATTTTAGTCAGGTTCAATCTTCAATTTCTCCATCACAAAGTTAGCCATTGCTCTCCCTGAAATTGTTAGTTCTTATTCTAACAATGCATGCGTTTTTTAACTCTTAGCCCTCCTCATCCTCTAGTCTATTTCCAAGATAAATATAATTTAATTTTTCTGAACAACAACAAAAAATGGAATCTACCTCTCGCTTTGAATGTGGAATGCAAAGGTGATTAGCCAAGTACCAGGATCTTTCTTTTTAATGTCCCCAGATACTCATCCAGGACAATAAGAGGGAATAGTTTGCAATTCACACACAAAAAATGAATTTTAAGAGAAATTCAAATGAAAGTTTCTTCATCAAGTGAAGGTCTCCAATGCAGAAATAAATCTTACAAATATAACATATTAGAGCAGGAAGAAACCTGAAAGGTCTTCTAATTCCATCACCTCCTTTTACAGAGAGAATACTGAGAGCCAGAGAGGTTAATTATGTCCTCTAGCCACCTAATCACTCTGTCATTTCTAATTATTGCTGGGGAAAAAATCTAGGAATTCCCAGTGCCCCCCATTTGTATGCACTAAAAAAATCAGTTTGCATATCAGCAGGAAATGCTGGCATTGAAGCCAAGAATGTTCACTTTTTCATAATAAAAATAATAAGGGCTGAGGTATATTGAGTACTTACAATGTGCCAGGCATGATGCTGAAATGCTTTAAAACCTGTGTCTAACTTAACCCCTAAATAGACCTGTAAGGGTACCAAAAAAGGGTAACCCATTTTACAGATAGAACAGGGGCATTAAGAGATTAAGGTTAAACAACTAGTAATGGACAGACTCGAGGTCTGACTCAAAGTCATTGCTTCTTACCATAACACATGTATCCATCAGCATTCCTGCAGATATAATCTAAAAGATTGGCCATGTAACTTAGAGGAAAGAAGATATATTTTCTTATATCAGGGCATGGCAACAGGAAGCGGAGAGAGGCATAGCACATGGGCTGTGCTCACATCATGGAGGACGAAAGCAAGAAGGTGAGCCGGGGGGGAGGAGGATCCATATATAATCTCCAAGGCCACAACCCAGGAACGACCTCCTTCAGCCACAGCCTACCGGCCTACTGGGTGCCACCCAGGTAAATCCATTACAATGGCTTTATCCACTTCTGGGATTACAACCCTCATGACTCAATTATATCAACCTTGAATATTAATAAATGAGCTCTTTAGGGGACATTTTATATCTAACTATAACATTCCACCCCTGGCCCCTAAAGAGCTCATGCCCAGTTCAGAATGCAAAAATGCATTTAGTCCTCTCCACGAGTTCCCGGTCTTAGGTTCCAGTATTGCTGAAAAGTCCCAAAGTCCAAAGTCTCCTCTGAGACTCAAGGTGAACTCTCGTGAGCCCCTGTAAAAGACAATGAAAATCTAAATAAAAGGCAAGTTACATGCATCCAATATAAAAAGGCAAAGAGTAAACATTTGCATTCCCAACAGGAGAAATAGGGCCATAGAAAGAAGGGATGGGACCAAAACATTAACGAAAGCCAGCAGGGCAAACCTGATCTTGCAGCTCCACTTCTGGCATCCATGGCACATGGTGGTGTGAAGAGATCTCCAAGGATCCTTGGCAGCCCTGCCCCTGTGGCCTGGCTGATTGTAATGGGCGATTTACTGCCTCTTCCAGCCTGGCTCCATGGCTCAAGGTCGTTCCACATTTCTGGCATTTCTAAATCTCAGGGGTTTTTCTTACAACCTTGGCTTCCCCCTCACAACCTCACAAAGTGCCTCGTTTGGGCCTGCTTGCAGGGATTCCAAGCCAGGCCACATGTTGCCTGGCTTCCCCAGCCTTCCTTTGAAATCTGGGGGAAGCCTCCATGGCCTACTTTTTCTAGCAAAGCCAGCGTTCTGTGGGCTCCAAGATGGGCCGCCAAAAGAAAAGGTATTCACACCCTCCTTATTCATTGCTATTGATGCCCCTTTAATCACAGCCACTGCACCTGCTCCATCCAGGTGGCCACTGGCCCCAAGATCTTCTGGGCTGCCCCTATCCCCAACTTCATCTGCTGCCTCCATCACAGTCATCGCTGGCCCCGCCTCCATTATAGCCACTGCTTCCTCCTCCCTTTCAGCCATCTTACTTCCTTCCATGACATCATCTCTCTGAGCCCCAGCTTTACACACACCTTTCTAGCCAAACTGCAAATCTATAAAGTCTCTCTGCTTTACTTTCTGCTCCCAAAATTTGGTGTACAGTTTGCTGAATGCAGTCACCAATATCCATATGTGGTGGTTTGGATATTTTGCTATTTTGAGATTTCTTCTACCGATTTAATCAGCTCATCATCTTTAAATTTGGCCTCACACAAAGTTTCAGGACATGGGCAAAATGAGGATAAGTTATTTGCCAAATTGTAACACATGTGACCCCTATTCCATTTCCCTATGGAGTCATCTTTGTCCTCCGTATACTCATGAGCACAGTCTCTACCATCGCCTTTCCAGCCACATTCTGGCCCTTTCACTTTCCTCTCACAAACCAGTTCCAAAGAGTCACAATCCACATGGTCAGACTTAAATATAGCAGCAATCCCACATTACAATGGATTTATCCAGTTCTGGAATTATAAACCTCATGACCCAATTATATCAACCCTGAATATTAAAAAAATGAGCTCTTTAGAGGACATTTTATAACAAACTACAACAACACAAAACCATCTCTCCTGGCTCTTTCCACATATTGCTTTCCTATAAGGTAATCAAGGATCAATAATCAACTAAATTCATGAGTGCAATACCTCCCTTTGACAGCAAAGCTATCCCATCTAACTCTAGCCACCTAACCACATTCCTTAGGAATCCAAATAGATGTAAATCATATTTACTCTATAAAATTTTTAAACTATAACAAAGATAAATAAAGGAGAAAATTAAAATCTTCTATATTTACACCAAGTATCTACATTCAAGGAAATTCCTTTTTTATTCCATCTCAAAGACCATTATATTTGTTGTAAAAATTAGCTATAGCCTCTAGTATTTTCTATTTATGTCATTTTCCTTAGGAAACTCTGTGTAGTTAACGACTACCATCAAAGATTTACTCTTCAGGTTATTCATTTATTCATCTAAGTTCCATTGCTCCAATATTTGCTCTGAGCCATGTGCTCTGCTAGTTAGTAGAACTCACTGGTGGTTACAGATGGATCCAGGTCCTAATCTCATTAGTTCTCTGAAAGAAGTTTTCAAGACATTTTACTTTAAATACCTTCAAAAGATAAGATGCTTTTAGTCCATGTGCCCAAATGAAGTCATTCTTCCCCTCAATATGATAGATGGAGGACTGATATAAAGACAGTTTTCATGGTATCTTAACTGACATGAAAGGAAAAGAAGAAGAAGAAGAAATTATTTTAAATTGCAGGATCTGGGGATGTACCTCAGTGGTAGAGGGCACTTGCCTAGACTGCATGAGGCCCTCGGTTTGAGACCCAACACTGAAAAAATAAAAATAAGAAAAGGTAAATAAAATTGCAGGTATTAGAATACCTTATCCTGGTAAACATATCCCACAAGGGCAACATTTTTGGAATTCCCCACCTGGAGTCATCCTATCCAGAACATCAGATATTTCTGTTATGCTAAACTGGTAGACTTACGTGTGGGGAGGTTAAGACTGAACCCTTGTACTTAGAATTCCTTTAATGTGGACAACATCTACCATTAGTAACATTACTGAGATGATTGAAATGTGTGACTAAAGCTCATCCTAAACAACAAATGACAAGGCCCTCTTTCCTAAGAACACGTGCTTGAGTGTGTAGCTAGCAGAAGCCTAACAGGGGACAGAAGAGATGCCACAGAAGTGAGCCAGGAGCTCTGTCCTAATTTCCCATAGCTGCTATAACAAATTGCCACAGATTTCATGACTTAACACAAATTTATTCTCTAACGGTTCTGGAGGTTAGGTCAGAGGTCTAAAATGGGTCTGCAGGACAGTGCTTTCTGGAGGCTCTGGAGGAGAATCTGCCCCGGCTTTTCCAGCTTCTAGAGGATACCTACCTTCCTTGGCTCATGGCCCAGTCTACAATGACCTCTGCTTCCATTATCACATTTTTGCTGACTGGAACCTTTCTGTCTCCCTCTTGTAAGGACCCCTGTGATTACTTTGGACCCACTCAGATAATCCAGGATATTTTTATCATTGGATGAATCTTAGACACATTTGCATAATACCTTTTACATGTGCATGGACTGTGGATTAGAATTTGGATGTCTTAAGGACATCCTTTAGCCTAGCATAGCCTCTAAAGACAAATGAGTATTTCACATTTTTGTTGAGTTGGGGCTGTCTACAGCAAGGATTTGAGACCTTCCCTGTTTCTTTTCTGTCTGCTCTCTCTACCGTCACTCTCCTGTCTTTCCATTCAGTTCTTTATCTGGATTCTAGGCCTAAGTCATTCTTTCTGGCCTTATCCTTCCTCCCAGAGGCAGCAGAGTCCTGCTCAGAGCTACTCTTCCATATTCATTACACCAGAACTGTCACCAGTGCCTGAGATGCCCAAGGACCTAGAGGGTAACTGGATTTATGCTCAAAAATACTTACATCAGGCCCTTAGTCACTAAACGTTTATTTTAGCCACATAATTGCAAATTTCTGATTCCTTAATTTGGGGAGGTTGAACCTAAAAATAAGGGTCTGTTCTCTCCAGCATAAGTTTTATAGACATTGGTAACTGAAGAAGCCAGTGAAAAAGTGTTTCAATGCCACTTGACTCAACGTTGGCAAATTTCATAGGACCTAAAAAAGAAAATTATTGCTGGCTTTTTTCCTTCCCTTTAAAATTGAAAGCTTCTTAGTAGAGGAGTCTAAAACATTAAGCATCTAATGGATAGATTGTTACATTAATGACAATGGTAGTGATGTAAGAACAGAAAGAAAAGCATCCCAAAGCAGGGATGAAAAATAGGATATGCCATTCTGCACCCAAGATAGACATCACTAATCAACCAAGCACAGTTCCCCCAGAGCCTGGATCTGGCCTTGAAACCTTTCCTGAGTGCTGTAGCCAGCCATTACCACTTCACTAGAGATGGCAAGCAAACTGAACTCTGTCTGATTGAAGCAGGAGCCTAAGATGGTGCCCAACCTATCTCCATCTAGAACTCATTTCCAGGCTCCCCACCAAATACATGTTCCACATGGGAGCAGTTAGAAGAACTCAGGCTCAGGAAAAGAAACTGAAGCCTAATCCAAGTTTCCACACCTGTCAAGCCAACCAAGTCCTACCCCATCACCCTGAGGCTGTATAATCTGTATGCTGAGGCCATTCAGGGCTCAGACTTTGGATTCTAGTCCTATGAGCCCAACAGAAGAAATAAAGAAACTCAGATGGGCGTGGTGGCGCACACTTGCAATCCCAGTACTTGGGAGGCTGAGACTGGAGGATCCGGGTTCGCGGCTAGCCTCAGCTACTTAGTGAGACCCTCTGTGACTTAGTGAGACCCTGTTTCAAAATAAATAATAAAAAATAGGGCTGGGGGTGTAGCTTGGAGGTAGAATGCCCCTGGGTTAAATCCCC